>LPNX010312898.1:212650-264657 GCA_001517045.1 Pseudotsuga menziesii | reverse complement strand
GTTGTGCTTGTCTATCTTTCAGTGATCCTGTTTATATGCTTTTGTTATGAAAATGAAATGAAATACTGATGTCTTAGCTAAGCATATGGAAATTTAACACTTTGTTTGAAGGAAGATTTGGAAGAGGAGCTAAAATGGGTAGTGTGCTGTCGCATGCCGTGGGGAGTCGGTTGTTGTGATCTAGATGAAGTTGTTCGGCTGTTGGTATGGGGCCGAGATTGACGACGTTGCTGGCGTCGGCTTAAAGTGGAGGTGGTCCTCCATGTCCTAATTGATCTATGGTCAGAAGTAGTGCCGTCCTCTATCGATCTCTTGGTGCCCCTAGAGGACAGGAGCATTGGAAAGAAGGAAATGATCTGTTGAGTGGAGGCTGCACCTGACTGCAAATGTTGTTGGAGGCTGAGGGAGCGAAGCTGGCCTCCTGTAAGTATGTGGCCAGACATCTTCGATCAGGATATCTAAAGAAACTAGTAAAGTCTGAAGCACTATAAGAAGGTCCCTAAAAAGACAAAGAAAACTGATCTGATTAATTTGGTTTTAGGAGAGGAGGTAAATTTTTTATGAAGCTGTTAATATGGCATAATCGATCATTGTTGGTTGATTTCATGGAAGGCGAATGAGAGCTAAGTCTCTCAAGGAATGGGTTTATGTTGATTGTAACCCTCTCTTAAGTTATTCTCTGTCTTTTTGCTTGCTTTCTTAAGGCTGGATGGCCTTTTTTCTTCGCTTGTTTTTGGATGTGGAGGTTGTTATGAATTGATTATGGAAATGGGAACTAACCCCTCTCTCTCTCTTAAAAATTGGTTTCCTTTTTTTGATGCTAGATCGTCAAAGGTTGATATTACCTCGGTGTTGGTAAAATTACTAGACTTGCTTTTAGATTTTTCATCTCATTATGCCCTTAATGATATTGGGAATGCTAATGGGGTTTTCTATGAAGCAAATATGCCCTTTAAGGAAACAAGATCTCTATTGATTTCTCTAGTTTTGTTTGGGGTTGACTTAAGGGATGGTTTGGTTGAGAGTTTGTTGGTAAAGACTGGTTATACAATGGTGGAACACACTCTTGATTACTTTGGTGCGCCTTTTAAGTGTTCTAGATGGCATGCATTTGGGCATCTGTAGTCAATTGTAGGCTTCCATTCTAACAAAAATCATGAGTGTGCAAAAAGCTAGAGGATGGGGTTTCAAGGGGTAATAGGTTTGGTCCTAGTGTTTTGAAAGGTTTGGAGGGGACTCCTAATTTGAGTGTGAAGGTTATTCATTCAAAGGATGAGAAAGGCAAATGAACACCTTTCTCCGCGAAAGGGGATGCTATGTGTTTGGAGGGTGCAATCCATGCTTCTCCTTGTCTGGCCTTTGGTGTGGTGGTATCATTAGATCTGGTTCTTGCTTGGGAGGATATTGCTACGATTTCTATTGTTTAGAATCCCTCTATTGTTCCTTCTCCTTTGGAAAATAATCCTTTATTTGGGTTGTGGTTGCTGGTTAGATTGGGTCCTTCGAGTGATGGGGATAAGGGGGATAGTTTTAATAATTTTTCAGGTTCCAAGGTTGGTTTTTGTATCCATTTGGATGTTTCCTCCTCTTTGAGGACTAAGGCTTGTAATGAAGATCCTTTTTGTCTTTTATGATAGTTCTATTGGGGGAAGAAAGGATTTGAATTTGCCTCCTGATGAAGGGAAGGGTGGTCCTATACAGTACAATCTTAGACCCAGGAAAGTAGGTGCTGGTGGTTTTGATGGGGGTAGTGAAGGGGGTTTGGGTTTAAATTGTGGGAAGCGATCTAAGGTCTCAATCAGAAGTAGAAAATATTTTTTTCCCTTAGCATAGGATAAAGTTGTTAATGAAGTTTTGGTAGGTAAACAATTGACACTGGAAGGGGTCCTTAGAGTGGAATAACCCTTGGAAAAAGTTTCCATAATTTGTTTATCCTTCAACTGTCGAGGTTTGGCCATTCCCTCAATAAAATGACATTAGAGAAGCTCACTGATGTTCATTGTAAAATGATCAATTCCACAAGATCTTTAGGCTGAATTGAACCTTACCGTGAAAGAAGAATGAAGGAGGAATTTCAGTGTTAAAATTTATAAACATGCATAGTGAAATTAATCAGACAAGAGGCACAATTTTTGCAGCAATGGATGGACACAATATTCATTAATCAGTATGTAATACATCCATGATACAAAGAAGGAAATTTGAATCCTCTAGGAGTGATTTGAATCCCATGACTCAGACATGGCTAACTTTGGGAAAATCATCACTGGAGACTCACTAGTGCAACTCCGGACAACTGAAACAATGAACAGTGTTGCCGCCTAAAACACACTTAACCACAGAAAGTCTCACAACCGCTAGGCGTGTTTGTGAGGGGCAACTATGAGCTTAGAACCCAATGTCACCTCGATTCCTAACTCCTCCGTTTAGACCCAATTCCCAAAAGGTCAAGGCGGTTAGTCCCTACTTACTAAGTTTCTCAAAGGTTTTAATTGGGAGTTAAAATTATTATTTATAGGACAAGCAATCATGCAGTATGCAACAAATAAATTGATGACAATCAAACCAACTTGAAACTCAACTAAATAATGCTTTAAAGAATGAAACAATGACTATACCAGTGCCTTATCTATTTGGCTTAAATGGAGTCAATAAACCAATGCTTGCTTAATGAAAATAAATTATACAATATTTACAAAAGAATTATAATAATTTCACTTCCAAACTTTAAAACATCCAAAAATGAAAATAACTTGCTGGAAATTAAAGAACTTTAATGAAATGATTTGAAAGTAAATACGAAATGACAAGTGATTGAAATGTTTCACAAGTGGTCCTGTAAATTTTAGTTTAATTTTAAGTCTCACTTTAACTTAGGGGATTAATGTTTGAAACATGAAACTCACAACCTATCTAATGTGTCTACCTTGAACACTTATCTCTTTCGATTTGAGAGAGATTGTTGGGTTCTCAACAAGAGAACACAAGGTTTCCTTCTAGCTCTGCAAGTTAATCCCAAAGATTGCTGAGCGCTCAACAGGAGGACAATAAGTGCCACTAGGCTTCCAACAACCTCTACCCCTCTAGCTCCACAGGTCAACCTTTCTTTTCTCAATTTCTTATCAAGATAAAAGTTGGGTGCCCATTAGTGTAGCCAACTCAAATCTTCTCCCTTTCTTGTCACCTAGGGTCAGACCAATCAGTAAGCTGAGTGAATACGGGGCAAAGATTGGGGCAATGGTTATTTGCTTTGAAATAAAGAATAAAATAACTTTAAAGAGATTTAACTATACTAGCTAGCACGATATTGCAAGGATGGCAAAGCCAACTCACTTGCAAGTTGTGGGCACAAAAGAATAACTTGAAGCAAAATTACAAACTAACACTAGTGTCACAACCCATTTTCTGAATGGAAAGGGTGGGGAAAAAATAAATTTGCAAAAAGAAAGCAAATTAACCTAGCCCTTCCTATTTTGCTTGCAAGGGTGGGAGAATCCAACTTCCTTGCAAACACTGGATGGCAAAGCTTTAGAAATTGAAATTTCAACCTACCCACACAACTTTCTTCCTAGCGAAGAAATGGGTAAGCAGTGAAAGTAAATGAAATAAAGAAATAAAGCTAAGCACCTAAATCTAACCTCCCTAAGCTGTCAATGCAAGGGTGGACAAGCCCAACCTCATTTGCATGCAAGGGAGGGCTCAAAATGGAAAGAAATTTGAATGCTCTTAAAATAAAATAAAAATAAAGTTTGAGAGATTCTCTTGAAATTGTTACAAATGATAAAATTTCAGCGCTTTAGAATTTGGGGAAATAAGAGAAAGAGAAGAGATTTGATCCCTTTGGGCTATATGTGTTATCCACTAATTTTGCACTTAGTGGAATTCTAGTGAGCCGTCGAAGTCATGAACAAGCCGGTTGTTCATTGTCAGAGATCAGGAATTCTGTTGTTACATCAGGACCAGTTGTGGTTCCTTTTTTAATAAAATGCATGTTCATACCCCTCTGGGACGTTGTAATAAATGTTCTATACACGAAAAACTTTTTGTAATGGACTTGGATTCCTAGGACTTGGCCATCAACCTGATCATTCCAAGGTGTTTTTCCCTTGTCAATTATGCAATGCTGAATAAGCGATGTATAATTTTTGAGTTTTTCACCGCTCCTCCAAAGCTGGAATGGTCGTCTTGGTGGTTAGGCCTTAGGAGGTTATTAAAGTTCATGTGTCGATGTATATAAGTGTGTTAGACATGGTTTTGAGTCATTATGAACATGTACTAGGCCCCCCTTAGTTTTTTTTTTAATTTCCTAAAAAGTAAATTTTCCCCCAAAATCAAGCCATTTTTTAATGGTTTAAATAAAAAATTTCAAAATGTAATAAAAGTGTGGTTCGAGGTCCGTTTTGGGGGTGAGGATGCTCGTTTTCACACTTAGAGCATCCTCTTTACCCCGGTACCCACTTTTCCCATGCTCTGGGTGACTAAATTATCCCGTATAGCTTTAGTTCTCTAACGATGCGACAAAATGCCCAGAAAAGGCTAGAAAGCGACAAGATGACACTAAACAAACAAAAGTCATTTAAATCTTGGTCAAATGACTTAAGAAGGGTGGCGAATTGTTTGTTAAGGAGGGGCGAACCATACTTAGGATAAAAGCAATCATTCTTTATTGATGTATGGAGGCTAGCGAATGACCAAAATGAGACTCACACCCCACCTCGTGGGCCCTCACGTTGGATGGTGTGTCCTCATTGTATTGACATGGGGTGACTTGGAGTCAAAGCAATCTCTTCCATTAATCAAGTGATCTCTTCCATAAATCAAAACGTCATGCTTTGGATTGATTTGGAAGGTAGCGAGTCCATCTTAAGTTTGAAAGTACGCCATTCTTCATGGAAGGATCACATTGGCTTATGTGGCATGCGATGGATGGTTTTGTGGTGACATTGTGGGAGAGGTGGCGCAACTCTTGAGAGGTGGCGTCCACCACTTAAGTTCCACTACACTTCAACACCAACGAACTCCACTCTTCCCATGTTCTTCTCTTAGTTAACGCCTCTCATCTTCAGTTGATTGGTGCGGTCCCCTGGGCTTGTTATATATAAAGGCGAGGTCTTCTTCCTCATTCAGGACGGAAGCCAGGGATCTCTGCTCATATTATTGTAATCTTTTATCTTTGTTATAAATAAAGTTGAGCCTTTGGAGTACAATCTGCTAGTGTAATACCTTTCTATGGTGAATGCTTGTTTTGTAACCAAGGTGATATCTGTTTAGCACTTCATGTTGTTCATGCAATTTCAAATATCTAGCTTAGAAGTTTGTATTCCAATCCACATAATAGGCATTTGAATTTTAAATTGCTTGTTTTTGTGTAATCATATAAGATTCAAAAGTTATATGTTGTAGTCGGTGATAGTTGTATGCTTTTGGTTTTATGTGACTTACCATACTAGATTTGATCTTTGCATGAAGGTTTCTTGTGTAGCTTTGCAGATCACCGAAAGTGGAGTAAGACTGGAGTTCGATTGCATCTTGTCTTCTTCACCGCTTCATTTTGGATCTAACTTGTTTACCCTGCAGGCACCCTTCTCCTCAA
This sequence comes from Pseudotsuga menziesii, assembly GCA_001517045.1. NCBI lineage: Eukaryota > Viridiplantae > Streptophyta > Pinopsida > Pinales > Pinaceae > Pseudotsuga > Pseudotsuga menziesii. The sequence continues at coordinate 259,064 of LPNX010312898.1, read as the reverse complement.
CTTTATTCAAAGCTTGAGCTTGAGCTGTTCTTCTGCCTTCTCAACAAAAAATACTCAACCTTAATTTATGGGAAAAGATATTCCTTGCTGTTCTTCTTCTGTTCTTCTGCCTTGCTCGTTTGGGGAAAAGATATTCCTTGCCGTAGTAATTAGTCTCATAATTTATTTTCGTTCTGCTTTTTATTTTTTCAAGTTTTACATTTGTTTCTTGAAACTAACATCCTTTCTCTCCCAAGTACGGTCTTAAGACCTGGAAAGAGATTCTTGGATCTAATAATCAAGATAATTACTGCACTAAAATCCTTAAAATTAACCAAGGCCTCCCTTCCCATATGCTCTAGCCCATCTGCGGTTCGTCCGATCCAAAGTGGCTGTATCAAAAAGGGAGTGAGGTAACTAGTTTAATTCAGTTCACAACCCAATAAATCTCCCAAGGCAAAAATACAATGCTTTGATTTAATCCATTGTGGGGAAAGTTCATAGAGGAAGCGAGAACCACTGGATAGTGACCTCGGGATACCGCCAGGCTACACCCTCGTTGGTGTAGTGTTGGACACGTTCCAGAGACTTCGATCCAACCCACATATTCTTCGCGTGGAAGCACATCAGATAAGGGTTTTGGACATACTCCTCGTACCGTAAGGTATATCTGGAGTCCCCTTACCCCTTGTTTAATCCACTCATTAATCCACATTAATTTTAAAACAAACCAAGACACATTTGCAAAATACTTCAATCTTTCAACAACACCATTCTATTTGACTCCATTGGCACTGATCTACATTTACAACAATACTCTTCATTTGCTTATTATCATTGTATTGTTGTTACTTAAAACCTTATCTGTTGATGTTATGTTTATATGTTGTTGAAGTACTTTTCATATTTGCAAACATCTTGATTCAGTAATTCACTTCGAAAAACTCCTAAAAATAATCATGTCTATCATTAACACTTAATAAAAGCTTAAGAGCCTTAGTATACCACTCCCCTTGGCTTGGTTAGGAGTTTGCCTAAACGGAGGAGTCAGGATCAGGTGACAACACTTAAAGTCGAGACTTGCCCCCAAGGACACATCGAGCAGCTTGAAGATTTCTGTTGCGCTTTCACCCCAGGTGTGTGTAAGGCGACAACACTATGGATTTTGAAGTCTTCGCTTTTGGGAGTCCTTTGCACAATTTTCTGCCCAAATTTTGACAGAGTTTCGACTTGTGCTGCTAAAAACCTGCAGAAAACAACAAGCATAAAAATAGTAAAAAATGCCCAAAATCACTTTGGGACGCCTTGCATACAAGCATGAAAATTTGTACAAAATTTTACAAAAATTTATAGAGAATTGAAAGTTTTTGAAAGTTTTCCCAACCCGGTTTCAAGCCTTTTGGCTTCTCTGCATTGTTTAATGCCCAACCCTTCAATGCATAAATTTTATAAAAAAATTAACTTGACTGAAACACATGTGAAACTTTTTCTTAGCTTCAAACAATTCAGAAATTTTATTTTGACTGGAAAATTTAAATACTCAGAAAAATTTCAGACATTCAGACACATGAAATTAACACGCTTGTTTTTGACCAATGGTTCAGGACAAAATCCCTAAGGGAAAACCTGTTTTCTGAGTGAGAGAGATTTTATTTTTCTTCAGCAAAATTACAAGAATAAAAATCAGCAGTACTTATCGATTTCGGTCTCGAAATTTGAACCCAATGCTGAAACTCTTTTATCGAAAAACGTGCCAAAACAACCTCGAAATTCATGTCGGATAATTGTTGTACGGACAACAATTAATATTCTGTACCTTTCCTTGAAAACCGTGCCACCAGATTGCTATACAAAACAAAAATTTAATTCTCTACTCTCACCTTGGGAAACGTGCTAAAACCGTACCGTACGGATTCTGACAGCCGTACCTTGAAAAATGTGTAGGAATTTAATGCAGTCGTACTACTGTACGGAAATGTCAAACTGCCCTCAAAATTTGTGCCAGACTGTACTGCTGTACGAATTCTAGAAATATTTGCCCTTTCTCGATTTCTGTGCCTCTTCTCGATTTCTGTGCAGTCTTCTCGATTTTTGTGCCGCCCTCATAAATTTTGACCTGCTCCTCGATTTTTGTGCTGGGGAATGTCTTCTGTCTCCTGGTTCTGAATTCTCTCCAAAACCCTCACTTTTCATCTTTTTCTCTCTTTTCAAAATTCTCTCCTGAAGATGAACAATGAATGATCTTTTGCCTTGCCCTAGCCTTTTTGTTCTTGGTAACTTCCCTGTCAATCTAACGGTAAAGATTAGATTAGATGAAAGGTTAATATTTAATGCTCCATTAAAAAAATAATTAAATGACATTTAGTGCACTCGCGTCATTTAATAAAGTTTAGCAATCCCCTTTTTCTATTTAATCACTCACTCACTTAACTTTTTAAATGTGAACTTAGGAAAATACCCACTTAACTTTTAATAAAGTCAATTTAAAAATATAAAGTGCATCTCACTTCATTAAATGCACAAAATGACTGGGAGTCACATTCTAGTGTCCTTTTCCACCCAAAGGAAACTCTAGGTGGACAAACACTTACTAGGTAACTTTTCAACATGAATAACTTCAAATAACCTGTACAAATAAAGGTTTTAACATGATCTAATCGTGCTTTAAAGAGATAAAATAAAATGCATAAATTTAATGAGAAAATGGGCAAGGAAAGAGTGGTCTTTGCTTATCAAATTGAAGAAATGGGGCATCTAACCAAAGAATCCCACTCTCCACTCTAGATAACCTACAACCTGAAATATTTTGCTTCACATAAACAAGAGAGATGAATTCGTAACAATGACTTGAAAAATCATAATATTCAACGGATAAATGCATGAACTTTTCAAATACAAGGAAGAAAAACTCATAAAATTTACTACAAAAATGCAATAGATCTCACCAAGCAAAACTATTTGCTTCTTTGGCCTCCAATGGCATATGATAGCAATGGAAAACAGGAGCACACTTTCTACAATGAGCAAGACACCCAATCTCCCCCAAAGAATTTTCTTTATCGATCACAATAGCTGAAAATTACAAAATGGTTCTCAAAATCAGAGCAAGAGAGAGCAAGAATAGCAAGAGATTGAGAAAAAAGAGGGATTGTCACCCAAATGAGGAGTGTAAGCCTCCTTAAATAGGAAAAGAGTGAGAAGGGACCCCATGTGCATGCTTGCCATTTGTCAACTGAGAGAGCGGAGGGCCCATGGAGAGGGGGGCACACTTCCTAGAGAGGGCAACTTCAAACTTAAGAAACACTTGCATGGGGGGCCCTATTTGCTTCTAATGTCACCTTTGGAACATAATATAACATTTAGAAACTTAATTTCTCCTCCCCAAAATTTTGCCATTCTAATTAATGGCCAATTTTCCTGATTTTTTGGACTGACTTAGGAAAGCATGTCCAAAAACTTAGCAAAACTTGTCCAAATTACTTCAAATTTGGACCAAGGGTGTAGGGGGTCTCATGCCATTGCTTTTGAATACGAATACCCCTATTTATGGGTATTAGGAGCCACTTATCCCTTTTTTACATTACAACTTTTTTATGCTGAGGGATTTTTTTAATCACCAAAACTTAAAAAATCCTAGGCAAAACTTAATGAAATTCCGCAAGACTCTGGATAACATCTATCATGGTAATATACAACATTTGTAGACCTTAATCACCCCATGGACTCGATCATTAGAACGTCTTTCACCACTTTGGGGGAAATTTTTAGTAAAAAACTCAGATAATTAAAATCACTAAAAATGAATTTTAATTATCTAAGGGAAAAAACTCGATTAAAGGACTTCCTTAATGATAAAGTCCTAGGCAATCAAGTTTTGCAAAAAAAGACCCTCATGCTGACATGTCATTACAAAATTCCCCCGCAGGGATGTGGAAATTTCATGGAGAAAAGATAAGAGGAGAAAGAAAAAAAACCTCCTCACTTGAAAATTTTTGTCAAGTACATCTTTCTCATCTTCAAGGTACATGGCACCTGTGCATGGTACATGGTTTCTCGCCTATCTCCTCAAATCATGCAAAGTAGGCGCATATCTAACTGAGAGTGAACTGAATGTGGCCCGTCGGAGCATGACTCAACACTGATTAGGGTGAACTGATGGTGGGACTCCCATAACTCAATGTGGGCTCCTAAAATCTAGGCATTGGTCTCTGAAGCTTCTAAATTGATGCATGAGGGCCCATCAAGTGGTAGGTGGGCCCCATATAAATTCTCCATGGCACTAATGAAGTGGCAACATCTTCCTAAGCTAGGAAACTGATAAAATAAACTATGGTGGACAATGGAGGATTCCAATAATCCTAACATTCATAATCTTGATATCATATCTATTTAGGAACATCTAAAGGAGACAAAATTATATGTGAGCCTGGTAAATAATTTGGGGGTTGGACTTGGGAGTTTATTCATGTTGATTCTCGAGGTAGGTTTGGGAGCGTCATCACTAGTTGGAAAAGTAGGTCTTTATCTTTGTCTTATTGTTGGTCATTTGCTTCAGGTTTGGGGGTGGTTCTCTACTTCTAGGGCCTAGGGTTGGAGCTCAAAGTTATCAACTTTTATGGTCCCTATAAGTTCTTCAATTAGGGTTGGATGTGTGAAGGTAATACTATTATTGGATGGGACATGGATTTTTCTTTGGGTAGTAGTGGTATTTGTGGCCTAACAACTCATGTAGATCCCCTCTCGACTTATTTTTCGAGGAAATTTGATGACACAGGTTTGCTTGATATAGATCCCATCAAAATTAAATCTTACCTAGAGGAACAAAAGAGTTGGGAATGATAGGATCAAAAAGAGGCGTGGATAGATTTTTGATCTCTGAGGGTTTGGTTATTGATTCGGTTAGGATGCAACAATGGGCCAACTTTGGGAGGGATCTTACCACTCACCCATTTTAATTGAACTAGCTTATGTATGTTAAAATCTCCCTAACCCTTTCAAGTTCAATTTGGGATGGCTAGATGAGGATTTCATTAAGTTTATAAAGGATGGAACTTTGAGGGAATTTGCTTCCTCGTAGTTTGAAGTTAACCTAATAAGGGTTAAACAAGCAACGATGATTTCTTGGGCCCATATGAAGAAGGAAAGTGATGAGAGAAAACTCATAGGGGTTGAGGCTATAATTGAATCTTAGTATATTAGTGAAGGTGGTGGCTTTTTGAATGATGATTTCGAATATGAGCTAAATTCTCTTAAGCAGATAAGAAGGACCGTACTTATAGATAAGACAATTTTATTAATGTCCAACAAATGACCACAAAAGCAGGTCAATAGGATTGTTTGGTATCATGATGTCAATACAGAGTGGGAGTGCTCCTAAATAAATATAAATCAAGATGTGAAACTCTATCCTAAAGCCAAAAAGAGCTAACTGCAAAGATGGAGAGCCAACCCAAAAGAGATAAGTACAAAGAGCCGATACTAAAGAAAGATGTATAAAAAGAGTGGGTCTGGGAACTGAGATACAAAAATGGAGAATATGTCATGGCACACTCAAAGCATTGGAGGTGTCTCTCTTAGCATCCTTAACCGAATGAAGAGATATTGAAATAGTAATTTGTCTGAAAGAAGAACTAGAAAAAGGGCTATGATGAGTAGTCATGTTGCTGCCGAGGATGGGGAGCCTGTTGTTGTGATTTGGACGTAGTCGGTCGACTGTTGAGGTAGGGTCAAGTCTGGCCACGTTGCCTGGGTCGGATGGATGTAGAGGTGGTCTGTAGTGTCCTAACTGATCTACAATCAGAAAATGTATTGTCCTCACTCAATATCTTGGTGCCTCTAACGGAGGGGAGCACCGAAAAGAAGGAAGTGATTTGCTTAGTGGAGGTTGGTCTTGATTGCGAATGTTGTTGGAGGATGGACCAGAGCTAGAAGGCCTCCTGCAAGTATAAGGTTAGAAATATCTGATTTGGATACCTGAAGAAACTAGCCAAAGACTAGGGCTCCGTGAGAAGAACGTCCCTAAAAAGACTGGAATTGCTTGCAAATCTCATAATAGACGGGAGATCAAAAGATGAAATGCTCCTCATTCTCGATATCAAGAATATGGAAAGTTTAGCAAATCCTCTTTGATTGCTCGATTTGGAGATCTGTCTCGACCCTAAGATGATGAGAGCCCACTTTGAACTGGCCCAAAAGGATATTAAGAGCATGTGTCCAATGGCAGAGTGTGTAATGGGGCCGAACTATGAGACCAATCCCCTTGGATACATGAAATGTGTAGCATAAAAATCCATCTTTGTGCGTAACCTACCCTGGGGCTTGATCCAAGTTACCTGCACAAACTGTGTATAGATGTCTTCTTGGGTGATTTTGTTCAACTCCTGCCTGGTAGGTAAGATGTAATGTTCTGTTACTGATAAATAGGTAATTGACTTAGGACATTTAATATCGGGAGCATATTAGAACAATTATTCAATATTATTAAGTCATCAGTATAGTAAAGAGGGTCATCGGAGTTATTCTCATAAAGCATGCAAGCCTTATTTCTTCAGTCTTAAGTCAACGAGTAATTAGAATTGCATCCATGCAAAAAGTAAAGTGCAAACCCTTAAAGTGACAGCAAACCCTAAAAATGACATGCTAACCCTAAAAGCTATATAAGAAGGTTAGTTGAACCAAAAGGACATCCATGATTATTATTATTGAGTTTGGTTTCTGGAGCAGCAGCAGGAAGTTGGGGTTGGAGATGAAGGTCTTCAGCCAACAATTGAGTTCGTGGCAAAATCTATCCACCCTAGTCAATTCGGGGATAGATCATTTAGATCTATCGCGGTGTACTTCATTGAGAAGAAATTCGTGGAAGTTTAGGGCAGAGATTGAAGTCATTTACAGCTGGGTGAATTGTCATCTTGTGGTTGTTATGGACAGAGTTTAAGATTTTATACTGCTGAACGAATTTACCCTTGGAAGACTGAGTACAAGGGCGCATCCATCAGAGGTATCATTGTTGAATGTGAAAGGGTGTATCTTTCCATGCTGGGGCAATCACTTCCCTTATCTGTTGTGTGTGACTTCCTTGGCAGCATGGGCCCTAATTGATATTGAAGGTAGCGTATTCATGCTTTAAGAAAAGGCGTGTTCATAAGTCAGAGATCGTGCTATAGAAAAGGACGCATCAATTTCAGGGTTAGAACAGCGAATCATTGCTTAATGTCTGCTTGAAGTCATGGTCTTATTGGGAAACACCATTCTTACACATAAAATGTCTTTCTAACATTGCACAGTGACTCTATATGCTAGCAGTGATCTACTATTTTAAGGGTGTGATCCATCCTTGAAGAGATTGCATCTTAATCTGGGAGTTACATCTTGTTGAGGAAGCTAAGATCCATTCCAAGAGGGTGTCACTATCAACCTATGGCTGCATGCTTCCAATCTGGGCGTGATCTATCAAGCTGATGGGACGATTTTAGCATGCAACATAGTTCCCTTTCCCTATACAGTCAGATCTGATTATATATTGCCACTGTTACAGTTATCAACAGCCCACATTCACCACTGTTTACAGGGGTTTGTATTGTGTTTGCTGAGTGCCCATTACATTGTCTACTGCCATATTGGGAGCTGTCCCTAGTCATTCTGGGTTACAAAGCTGCTACAGTCAACAAGAAGCAATCTGCAAATTATATCAGTCCATTTTCAGCGAAGGGTCATCTCCAACAAGCTGCTACAGCATGCTAGTATACCCCTTTGGATTATTAAGAAGCTGTTATCTTGATTCTCTTCTCAGGCATCTACTCAAGTTTGGACCTATATTCATTTAGCAACGAATTCCATTGTGGAACAACCCCTACAACGCTAAAGATATATTCATTGGAGTCTAAGATTGGAAATAACTTCAGATCTGATATATGTGTTCCCAGCCCAATCCATCCAATTTCCAAAGGAGAAATCAGCTGCTTCAGCCATCAACAGATCACATTCATCACTGTTTGGTTAGCTTTATTATTTACCTGCTATATGGTTGACATTAATTGAGTGGAGACAATTTCTATTATTTAATTGAACAATCAGATCTATATATGTCTCGGGAATTCCCAGGCTTGTGATCATTAGACTTATGATTATTTTCTATTGAAATATGCGCATGCAATCGATATTTGAATAAACAACCATTATGCAAAACCATGCACACAACCGACAAGCCATTAAACTTGTAGCTATGTAAACCAAGTGACGAAAACATAGTATAAAAAGAAGGATCCATTACTTTGGATATTACATAAGAGGCAGCCAGGTGCGTGTAAAGAATATCTAAATGGAGAAAGCCAATCCATCGCAATACCAACTGATGCCAGAAGATCTGTGACAATCTGCATACCAAAACCTAGCACAACTTGAAAGGCAATCCAAGGCAATGGATTGCGATGAGAGATAGGCTAAGTACAGGTATCGATTGTGCCCTAGCATTGAGTCGGTGAAGCTCTGAAGGCAGTGTAAGAGTGAGATGAGGTGGAACACTGCCTCAAGCTGAAAGGGGTGGGCACTGAACTCTGCTAGTATGATGGGATGAGCAACTGCGTGCTTGCATTTGATGATGCGACGGAGGAGGATCTAAACTCTCTCTACTGAAGCCTAATTTGTGTTTAGTAAACAAGGCCCCCCAAATCTTTGAGCCATAGAGGATTGCGGGTCAAATGAGAGTGTCCGTGAGAGACATCTTGGACGAAATGTCCTGAAAATATTGTCTGAAGCACTGTCTCTCGAGAAGGGCTAAATATTCGTATTCTTTGTTGACTCGGGGATGGAGGGCATGTCGTAGACTGAAACAAGGGCTTGTGAACTATATCCCCAATTAAGTATAGACGTTAGTGATCTCTATCTCTTCTCCTTAAAAAATGAAATGGAGATCTCTGAGGAGTTTCTTTGACTCATTGAAGATCGTGACCTTGGTTTTACCCAAGTTGATCGTTAACTGATGAGGATCACAGAAGAGGGACAAGGTGTTTAGTTGTCACTGCAACCCCTTCGGTGAGGAGGATCACATTGTCAGCAAAGAGCAGGATCGATATCAAGACTTGATGGAGACGACACCCATCTTTGTCTTGGATGTGCTCCTGTAGGAAAGATTCTAGCTCGTCAATGCATATCCCAAACAAAGTGGGTGATAGGGGACATCCCTGTTTAACCCCAATGGTGCTCCTGATAAAGTTTGACATCTCATGGGCGGTAAGAAGGTGACTAAGTACTGGATTATATAGTCTCATAATGGCAATCAAAAGGATCTAAAAAATGCCAATGTCTCTATGTCTCTAGAACAATGTCAATTTGGGGATGGAAAATGCTTTCCGAAAGTTTACAAAACAACATCATACTTTCGAAGAGTGATGGCATGCCTCCTTGATGATGGCTCGAAGCGTGAGAATTGTTGGGTCTAATACAGAATATAGCAGGTTTGCAAACTGATTTATATAGTTAAACACAATTATACTTAAACAATGGCGCACAACAAAACATAAACACTTCACACAAAAAATACCCTGGAAACCACTCTCTTAGAGGAAAACCAACAACCAGTGAGCTTTCTACTCGTCTATAAATTAAACACTCAAAAACAGGTGTTTACAACTGTGACTTGCTGAACCGCAAATCACAGTTCATTACATGATCATGCTACTCTACTTCTCATAGTACATAACATCGTCACATCATGCATAGCCATTACATCTTATTCATAGATGCAATAGAATCAATTGCTTATTAATGACAATACATAACTTCTTAACCACTTTCAGTTATTCTGCTACAATCGACTTGACTAGGTTGACTTTGGTCGATTGCTTGTTGAGCTTTTGGTCGTTCCTTTGACCAAGTTGTTTGCGCCTTTGACCAAACAACTAATTTGGTTTGGTCGGTCAATCAGACCTGCACCTTCTGTTGCCTTTGACTTCAGTCAACTTAACTAGTCGACTATTGACTTTGCCAGTCGATCCACATGCAAAGAATATAACATTCCCAACATTCTTCCACTTGTCTTCTTTGCATAAACAAGAGATACAGAACTTCATTTCACTTAAGCAAGGCTTCCAAGCCCATTGTTTCCCTACACTAGGAAAATTTCGCTGTGCTTACCGTCTTCGACAATGAGTTTGCAACATTCTTCACTGTCTACCTTTTCCAGTAACACCTTCTGGTTCTCCACCGTCTCCCTCACAGATTGGTATTGAACATGACTGTGTTTCTCCTTCGAATGATATGTTGGATTCTTTGCCAGGAAGATTGTGCTCTAACTATCACAATCGAACCTAACAACATGCTGTTCGAACCCAACACCTTAACACAATCTCCGAACCAAACAACCTTATTGCATGCATGAGTAGCTTCCATGTTTTTAGCCTTAGTAGTCGACAGTGCAACAATTGACTTATCCAACTAACTGCTTCGCCAAATATTTTGAACACATATCCACTAGTCGATTGTTTATGGTCGATGTCTCCAGCCCAGTGGGAATTGACAAAACCATGTACATTGTTTTCCTTGTTGCTTTCAGGTTTGCCTTCGTAACAGATTGCATAATATGTTGTGTTGCGTAGATACCTGGATACTCTCTTGACTACGGTCCAATTTTATTTTCCATGTGTCTACATATACCTGCTCAATACTCCCACTGCATGGGAAATATCTAGTCATGTACATACCATAACATACATCATACTACCAACAACACTTGCATAGGGCACCTGTAACAAGCACTCCTTTTCTTCTTCCGTCTTTGGACACTGTTCATCAAATAACTGTTAAACTAGTAGCAATAAGGAAGGTCTTCCTGCATGCATTTGTTCTTGCATGCAGAAGACTTAAATTAGGAAACCAGTTGTATTTAATTTACTTTTCCTAAGTTTACTTTGAAAAATAAATTAAAGTGATCTAAATTAACTTTAGTGAACCACTAGTTAAAGTGAAAGTGAAATTAGGGTTTTTGCTTTACCACTAGTTAAAGTGAAAGTGAAATTCGGGTTTTCGCTTTTCCTAAAGTTATAAAAGAGAGATCAATTGGTGGAGAGAATACACACACTTGTATTCCGATAGAAAAATGATACAGACATGGAGAGAGTCAGATAGAGGATTTAGTTGAGAAGACGGAGGAGCAAGCAACAGGATCATTGAGCTTCGTACAGCTGGGCCGTACACTCACACAGGAGGGTGTTGAGGTTTAGCTGGGATTTGCCTAGTGATTCTGTCGGGTACTGCATTCGCCAGGTTTGGGTGAATTTGCAGTGATTGTAAAAGTTACATATTTTCTCATAATAAAATCTATATCTGACTGCTGCATCGGTTTTCCCATCTTGGGTTTTTCCAGGGGTTTCCATACCCAAAATAATAGTGTCAATATTGTGATGTGATGTTGTGAGTTATTTCTCAGTTTTATATTCTGCTGCATACTGTAAAAGATATTCATGTGTGGTTATCAGTTGATATTTTGCATGCACTGTTTAGCCCTAGTTGAATATTAAAAGAAAATTTACAATAGCTTGAGTCCTACAGGAATAGGCACTGTGATTGGTCATCTTTACTGCATGTTGAAACGTTTTGGGACTGTCTCAACATATTTTTTTGACTTAACCAGAGTCTTCTACTTGCACAATATCTTTGTATTTCCATTCCAAGAATGAAACTTGCTGCTTCGTGATCCTTTATGGCAAACTTGGAGAATAACTACAGTTTCACCTCCTTTATCAAATTCATGTTATTCTTGATCGACAACATGTCATCGACATACAAAACCACATACATGAGATGACCACTGATTTTCTTCCAATACACATAATGATCAACCTGACTTCTTACAAACCCCACCTACTGGATATACATATCAAATTTTGATACCACATCCTGGGCGATTGTTTTAGACCATAGAGAGACTTCTTGAGCTTACAGACTAGCTCCTTTTCTCCTTCCACTGTAAAACCTTCAGGATGCTTGATATAGATTTCTTCTTCAAGATCACCATGACTAAATGTTGTATTTACATCCATGTATTTTATCTCAAGATCAAATGCTGTAGCTAAAGACACTAGTACCCTTATGGAAGTTATCTTGGCAACAGGTGAGAAAATTTCACCGAAGTTGACTCCCTCGTCTTGAGAATACCCTTTCTCTACCAGTCAAGTTTTTTTACTTCTCCACTTGACCTGCTGCTTTCAATTTTTTCTTAAACACCCACTTACTGCCAACGAGTTTCCTTCCATTTGGTAATGCGACTAGATCCCATGTTTCATTCTTCTTTAAGGACTCCATTTCCTCTTCCATAGCCTTTTTCCAGAGTTTACCCTCTGTTGAGTTGATCGTGTTGATGAAATTGTCATTGATGCCAACATAGACTTGCAGTGACCCCATAGGATGTCATTGATGCCACCAAGTCCCACCTGCAGTGCCTTGAACCCCTCATAGAGTGGGTTTGTACCTTGTAGTGCCTTGGACCCCTTACAGAGTGGGTTTGTTCCTTCAAGCACCTTGTACCCAGTTGACAAGGTCCTTGTATCCACAAGCTTGGATCTTGAAGCCACCACCTGCTAAAGACACTGAAGACCCTGGAGATGGTCTTGAAGTCTTGGTAAACGATGGAGAATCCCTCGATGGCTTGGAGAAGCATTAATGACCCATTTTGTGGCCATTTATGCTGCGATAGTGTCATGGTGCTCCAGAAGAAGGCCTATCTACCCCACAGGTGATATATTGACCCTTGGAGGTCTCTTAGTGTGGTTGAGGTGGTTAAGGAAGACCATGAAGCCTCTTGCTTGATGAAGACGCCATTGAAGAAGTGCTTGGACCCACAAGTTGGTCATGAAGCCCACACACACCTGGTATATGTCATTTGATGTCCTTGGAGCCCACTGCTTGCACATGATGAATACCTTGATGTCCTTCAAGCCCTTGAAGTCTTTGGAGCTCTAGATGGAGATTGATGATGATGTATGGATGTATGGTCTCCCTTGTGGTTAGGTGGCATGATAGTATGACCATACTTTTGCATACAGTTGCTTGATGGTTCTTGGATATTAACCTTGCATTTGACTATCATGAGGATGCCTTTTGCATGGAGCCTATGATGTTGCTCTTGCATATGGTACCTTGAAGACTTGAATACCTCTTGCTTGTTGTTGATGAAGACCGTTTGAAGTTCTTGAAGTACGATGGTGAAGTGGTTATGATGATCCTCACACTTGTGGGAATTTGGGTCTTGCACACAATATTTGAAGCCATCACAGTTGCATGAACAGCCCTTGACTTGGCTAAAGTAAATGATCTTAACATGGCAGTCCTAACATGGACTATTGGTTGCAAGGTTGGGTGATGACCCTTCTACCCCAACAGTCATTAAAAAAAACTAAAAAAAGAAATTTAAAATCAAAATAAAAAATAATAATAATTCTTTATAGACATGTCGGCTCCAAAAATATTTTGGAAAACCAGTATAAATACCCCATCGAAATTTCATTTTGCAAATAGAAAATGGAAAAATTCGGAATAGCTCTGAGGTTTTTCGCTGAGTCACTGAGGAATTTCAGGTGGCAGCAGTCGACAGAAGAAAAACGCAGCAACAGTCAAAGTTTTTCTTTGGTCTGATTTTCTTTTTGCAGCAGTAGGGTTTGACTGTGAAATTCGGTGGTATCACAGACCCGAATTTTTGAAGCAGTGAAGAGATCCAAGGTATACACAGTCTGAATTTGCAGACTGGGAAATTTTGGTGTGCATTTTTTTTTGTGTTTTGTAGCAGCAGAATGTGTTCCGAATTTGCAGCAGTCAAAGGTTTTAAAGTCTGATATCTCTGATTTTCGGGTAACCTCAGTGCTAATGGTTTGATGAGGAAGAATTGCTTTTAATGATCAGATTTCTGTAGAGACTTGCTCGACCTTCCAGCTTTGGTTTCAACTGTAGTAAATGTGAAGAAGAAGTATCAAGTCTGAAATTATGTTACAGCATAATAAGGATATGAAGCTATTCAAAACTCAGCAACATATCAAAGCAAGCACTGTAAATTTCTGAGTTTGAGTGATAGAAGTTTGAAGGTGCCTTTGGATTACAATTTAATGAGACCACATTTTGAGACTTCCACAGTGACATCTTTTAGGGTTCAAGACAGCCCTAGTAACACTGATGTCTTGGAGTAATGTTTTGATATAACAGCCCGAAATGCATGATGGAGATGACTGCCTCAAGCCCGAGGTGATGCACAGTCAAGATTGATACACAGTCTCAATTTTTTTTTTAAGTCATATAGAGTGGTTAAGATCATCTTCAAGTCCAAGGTGATGCATGTTGGTTGGCGTTCTCTTCCATTCATTACACAGTCCGTTTTGAACTTGATTTGGATCTTCTTAGCACAGTCTAAACTTGAAAAGAGTATGACAGTTCAGTTTGGAGATCCTTGGAGCTTAAAAGATGACAGCCCTAGTTGCTTGAAGAAGTTGACAGTCTCTTGTGAAGAGGTTTGGAACCGTAGGATGATAAGTGATGAACAGCCTCGAGTTTGACTCCAAGTCTGAGGTAGATGACAGTGGTTGAGACAGTCCGAATTGGTCCACAGTGCAAGCTTGTATGCACAGTCAAGCTCGAAACACATCCGAATTTGTCTGTAAGAACACATAGTTCAGACTTGGGATTTGGATGGAGTTTTTCTCAGCATGTAGACAAGCCCGAGTTTCTTCCACAGTTCAACTTTTGATGCTTCCAAGTCCAAGGTTGATACACAGTTCAGTTTGACATGTGTGTTGGGGTTTAGTTGCCTGGAAAGAGGTGTGCATATATACACAGTCCATGAGGTTGACAACACAAAGCTTGAACATTGACAAAAGATGACAGACCTAGTTCATGAGGCTGAGTGTGGAGTGTGATTAGTCCAAGGCTGAGTTATCCTAATGACAAGCTAAGACATGACAATGTATGTGTGACAATGATAACTTCAGTAAAAGACATGACAAGCAATGAAGAGAATTGATGACATCTCTGTGACTGTATTGAAGACTTCTTTGATGACTTGACATGTTCAGCTCTGTCAAGTTATCATCAGTGACAAAGTGAAGAAGACCATGATGATGATGACAGTTTGACACCTACTGCAGTATGGCAGTGATATCTACAGCAGATGACACATTGATGACAAGTGGCAATGATAGCAGTAGGCTTGACACATATGGCTTATTGAGCAGAGGTTGATTGAGCAAAGGTTGAAGAGCAGAGGTATGTTTGTGCAGCAGATTGATGACAATCATAGATTGGCATCAAGCTTGCAAGTTGAGTCTTGCACTTGAGGATTGGACTCCTCAAATCCTTCTTAGCAGGGTCTAAGAAAACCAGGCAAGGTCCTAGATGAAGAGTAGGTGCTCTTTGTATCAGTAGGTGCTGGTTTTACCTCACGGTTGTAGCCGTTTCAAAACAAATACAAAAATGTTGCAAAATCATATGGTGTTGTGTTCTCTTGTGCTATGGTTCTTGTTATGACTTCATGATTCATATGCTTATGATTTATAAATGATGAAGTGATAGATGTTTATGAAATGATTATGCAAATGGTAGAATAATGCATTGATGAATTAGTTTTTGATTGTTAAAATTGAAAAAGTAATAAAGACTGCACACACAGATTCACCCCCCCTCTCTGTGTGCCTGGTGTGTCTAACAATTGGTATCAGAGCCGACTGTTATCACCAGCCTTGTAGTTGCCTGCTTGTGGTGGATCCAAAATGGATGGTAGAGGCGCAAGCAACTAAGGGGTGGAACCACGACTGCCTAGACTCCCAAATGGATGGTTGTCACGCCAATCAAGGCAGCCTTCACTTTAGGTTATCTTAGTCCAGGACAACAATGGGGGAGACTTGGATCTGCTCTCGACAGGAGAGATCAAACCTAGACACCAGAAGAAGATCAGATGGGGCTTCAGGGTACTTAAGGTGTAAGGTGAATGGGAACCCTGGCTCTAGGGTTTAGGTACTAGCAACTATCTTGGGAAATGTAACTATGACAAGGCGAGCACGAATAGAGTTGGGACTATCCAGTACCTAGAAATCAGACTCAGTAAAAGGTGTTTTGAGCTATTAGTGAATGTTGGTAGATGGCAAAGGCTAAGAGCCTAAGGGCAGCGCTAGCTTGGAGATCAGTGCTTTGTATGCATTGGGCAATGGAGTTAGCAGTAAGACAACGTTTCAGGAAACCCACTTGGGAAACACCTTGATCTACGAAACCAGAAAGCAATTGGTCCAGAAAAGCCAAGGTACAAGAAACCCAGCTCAGTAGATAGCTAGGGCTAGGGCCTAGGAAGACAAATCTGAAGCTTTAGGGGGTACCGGAAGGCCGATGGCTCAACGTTGAGGATGAGAAGAGATCAGGGAGACCTGATCTACAAGCCCAAATTAGGAAAATAACAGGAAAATCAGATCTAGAAAAGTCAAAATTTGATGATGGGGCTAGGAGGCTGAAAACTGATTTTTTCAGATCTAGGGCAAACCAGGATGAATTAGCACAGCGTTGAGGGTGTTCTGGGATGCTTGAGACCCGATCTATTAGCCTATCATGTCAGATTTCATAAAAACCTACTTCCGGAAAAGGCCAATTTTCAGTGAGGGCGCTAGGGCAGTTTCAGTCTATTTTTCAGATCCCGGTCAAACTGTTGAGCCTCTTGACAACGTTGGGGTTGATTTGGACTGCCCAAGACCCGATCTATACGTCTGTGAAGTCAAAAATCAGAAAAACTCAAAACCCTAGTAGGTCAATTTTTTCAGTGGGGGGTTATGCAGTTTTCTGCTGAAAAATCAGATCTAGGTCAATCTATGAGGAATTTGACCAGCGTTTCAGTTGATTTAGTTAGGGGGAGGCCCGATCTATGAAACCCAGGAATTGGTTTGGCAAAAGATCGGACGGTTCCTTGATTATTTGATTTTTTAGGTTTTTATGGTTTAGGAGTTTTCAGAAAAATAGTTAAATTTCAGCAAGGTACAATGGAATAAGATCAGAAAAGAAAAAACTACCTGTGGATCTTACCTAGATAAGCTTGTAGAAGTTTGTAACAGTGATGATCCTAGCTATCCCGATCAATCCTGGAAGATCCTCGTGATTTCTATGGCATATGCAAGCTCCAAGCCATCAAAGCACCCCCTACCCTACATGAGCAAACGTCAACCATATCAGATTTGCACATACAAAATAAAGAAACTGAATGCTACAAGACAGTAAAATGAAGTAATCATAGATCGCAATGAAACTAATGAAAACCCCTGGATCCAAGACGAAGAGAACCGAGCGAGTTGAGGTCCCCCTACAAAAACGCTCCAGCCAAAACGCCCTCCTGTAGACAAAACAATGATAGCCACAAAAAAAAAATAGATCTCATGAGAATTTCCACGATGCTAGTAAGCTGAAAAGAAGCTAATCACCATTTGAGCACATCAGATGCAAAGCAAATCCAGAAAAATTTCCACAGAAAAAGTCTTTCTATTATTTAGATCCAAGAGCCAAAGACCCCTTACAAATGAGAAGCTCTTTCCTTTAAATAGAAATGAGAGAACCTCAATCATAACCAAATCCTAACCACTTTCAAAATGAGTGGCTAAGATTAAAAGATACAATGTTCTAATCAATGGTTGAGATGAGCTCAACATACAATACATGGATCAATATAATTATAATTTACCAAAGTGGACTTAAACCACCCAAATAAAGGTAACCCACTCAATAAGAAATAAATGGAAGCACATGGTGGGTCCAAGGAGTGTTTGACTAATTCCGTTTGGGTGTCCCCATGGCACAATAAATAATATAACAATTTAAAATTTTGACTTTTGTGCCTCCTTGAGGAAATCGTGGGTCTCCCAAAAAGCTCCAAAAAATATATAAAATTTGCCCACAAATAGGTGCGGGCCCCATAAAATGCTGAAACTGATGGAGGTGTGGAAGACATCACTCTCATCATTGTGACTCACCCCATGCCATTTCTTTGCCTTAGTAGCCCAAATCGATTTCTTCAATAGCCATTTGATCATTTTTTAATCTGCCTCAGGAAACGTGATACTGCTAAAACAACCTCCTAGGGTGTCTACGTTGTCAAATTGAGCCCTCCAAGCTCTCTGGGATGGAGGTACAATGGTACAAACAAGTGGCTGCACCGCCCTATGCCCATACAACGCCCTAGGAGATCCAACTGAAACATCTCCCTGCTCAAACAAATCAATCTGTGAAGAAAAACTGCATCAGAAAAGCAGAATAAGCTTGATCACATTTGTAAGTGCCCGAAACTGGAAATAAACTGTCTCATTGGACTCAGAGAGTCCCAATCCATCAAAGGTGTATACTCATACCCCTCATAGGTCTCTGTCTGATCATCAATCATAACCAATAAACAATATAACCATCTGTGAATAATTAGACACCAATAATAACTCAGAATGGATCAATCTGCTGCAAGTGTTAAGAGTTTAAACCATGCTCTACAACTCATTCACGTAACAAAATCAACAAGTAGCTTTCATTTCACTGGCGGTACATCAACAAATACTTATAAATATTAGGCTTTATTTATTATTACTTAGACTCAGACTTTCAAGACTATACTCACTTCATAGTTGCAGTCATTTTGCTAGTGAAGGGTGAAAGGTGGAAATGACAAGGCTAAGGCAAAGGATGACCTCCTACTCAACATCATGACACTTTGGACAAGGAAAGGGAGAACTCACTATAACCAATACTGGACAAACAACAACACAAGGAATGGCAGTGCCTCACAAATGGATGAGTTGTTTAGAGAGTGCTTATTCAACTTAGGCATCATGTCTACATCAATCTTGATCCAATTTCATTAGGATCACATTTTATTCTGTGGCCTTTTTGGCTTATATGAACCCTTTGGGACTTCACTAGTGCTCAAAAGCACAACTAATCGCAGCTTTCATCCGGGCCATATTTATTTTTAACAAGGTTAGCAATTCTTTGATATAACATTTTTTAACCATTGCTTTTTGGACCTTTTCTTATACTCTTCGAGGAGTATTTTAGCATTTCATTGCTCTTGCCCTTTTTACATATGTTAAGAAACACAGTTTTACAATTTTCATTTTCCATGGGCGCATATTTAATATTTCAATAAAAGTAGTACATGAGCTTTCAGTTTTAGCCAACAACATCTCAAGTGACTAGGGGGAATTCTGCACAGTGCCAAACATCGGGACAACCGACCAGAATGATTTAGGCATACTATCCAACTTACCATAGGCAAGTTTTGTCACCAACTCAGAGCCGAGACACAATGTAAACAGGGAGGCTTGTCCAACAAAGGTTCTAGCGGGGAAAAAGGTTCTCCATGCCACAAGTCAAGAAGTCAGTCGGGTTGAAAATTAAACTGGAAGGTAATGGATGGATGAAGACAATGAAATGATGGAGCCAACACTAGCAAGTCAAAACAATGGTGGGAATGGCTACCTCTATTCTCCCTAAGGAGGGTAAAACCAATGAGTATAGATCAAGAACTTCAAAGCCAGAGGAAGGACATCAATACATAGTATAATATACAACCAAGTCCATATAAATATGACCGCCAGATCATGATACCACAAGTCAATATATGTCACAAGAATCAATATAAGAGCAATAATAACCACAACACCATATAAATACCGAGTCATATCCATGCAATATAGTCCATCTGAAACACCATATATCCAATGAGAAAGTACTGATATAACATTGGGCATCCACTACTGCTCTGAAATAACATAAATGGTTATATCGGTCCTCAAATCTGAGTGTCCTGAGACTCAGTCCTGGCATGGGAGAGTACAATAATCCACTAATACAAAAATGATCCATCAAAAATGCTCATCTCAGCATCTCATATGTAAGAGATCTGGCTGAAAAATGTACTGTGTCTGAAAAATAGAATATGGTAGCCTGGCTACTATATATGTGATAACACCGGCCTTCGTCACAAGCCTAGCAAGCTTGAAGGAGATCCGTAGACACAATGGAGGAAAATGAAGAGTCATCAAGCAATGACGTGCCTATACTTGACATGACAGATTATTTCAGTTGGAGGAGCAAAATGATGGCTTATCTGTGCAAGTTTTCCTAGGTCGGTGGGGGTTTCTGGCCCGTTGTTGGGTGTGGGAGCGACTTACCCTGCTGTGGGTGATTACGCGGCTGATGGAGGAGGGCTGGGTTTTGGCTTGGGAGGGTAGGCGACAACAGATGGGGGTCTGGACAACGGATTGGGGTCTCTATCGAACCTACCTTTGGCCACCACTGGTGAGGTCATGGGGGTTTTTATTTCCTCCATGGGGGTTTCGGCGAGTGTTTTTTCCTTAGCTGTTTGTTCGGAACCTTTCTCTCTGAGTTTCTTCTTTGTACTCGACGCGGTATCGGTGGAGCAGGCCTTTGGGTTGGAGTTTGGTGGGATCCCTGCTGTGCTGCAGGCCGCCGGCTCGGTGCTGGGGTGTGAAGGTGGACAAACCCATGAGCCACGACCATCTTTATCTGTGTTGCCCCCTTTTGTGGGTGGGCAAAAGAAAGGACGGACTATCAGGAATTCGAAGTGTCTTAGGCTGCACTCGCAAGAAGATAAGCTTGTTTTTGGCGCGGATGTTCAGATGGACAGGGTGGTGGAATTTCTTGAGCTTACTGTGGTAGGTCATGCTCGAGGAAGGCATTTTTGTCTGCCCTTCCTTATCACTTGGGCTATCGACTCCTGGGGAAGCCACATCTCGGCTATTCCCAGGATTACAAACCTGGCGAGGGGTTGGTTTGCTTTTGTTTTTGGGACTAAGAGTGATGTGGACTGGGTTCTGAATGATGTGTGGTGTATGGAGGGCATCCCTGTAAGCTTGAAGAGGTGGTCACCGTTGTTCGACGCCAAGAAGGAAGTGGTGGAGAAGGAGCTTATTTGGGTTAGGCTCCTTGGTTTTCCCATGGAATATTGGACGGAGGGGCGCATCAAAATGGTGGGAAATTTTCTTGGCGAATATGTGACGACATACGGGGCAGTGGACGATGGCGCGTATTATGGTCTGCTTGGATCTAAAGGGGGGCCTCATGGTTGAGTTGAAAATTGATACGCCATATGGGCCTTTTTATCAACCACTTGATTATGAGGGGGTGCCTTTTTGTTGCCACAAGTGCCATGTTTATGGGCATATGGTTTCAGAATGTCCACTCCCTTTTAAGGGAAAGCACAGAGGATCTATGCCTGTCTCGGGGGCTATTGATGCTCAGGCTATAGGAGGGTCTAATCCGATGGTGGATAGGGTGCAAACGCATTCGGCGGTTGCAGCAGAAAAGCCAAGGGATGAGGCGGTTGGTATAGCGCTGGATCAACGGGTGATTCTGGTACTTTCACATCATGTGGTGGCTTCGTCACCCTCTGGTATATTTACTACTTTCTCCTCTTCGAGAACATTTTGTTCTAATTTGGGCTCATTGGGTTATGATGCGGGTGGGGTGAGTGTTGGGTCTTCTGGAGCGGGCCCGTCTCCCTGTGCGGGTGTGGGTGGGGGAAATGGTGAGTATCCTGGAGTAGGGTTACAGGTTAGCATTGTTGAGTGTTTGTTACCTGAGTTTGTATTTTCTTTCTCCCCCTCACTGGTGTCCCCTATCTCTTCTAGCACGTCGGAGGGACGTAATATCCGCTACAACCTGAGGAATCGAGAGGTCTACTCTGCAGATCTCTTGGGTGGGACGATGCCATCCATTTTAGATAAAACATTGAGATCTTTGTGGGGGTGTGGAAGAAAGTCACATCTGTCAGTAGCTCAAGATCGAGCTAGGAGGGAAGTGGCATGTGGCAAGCAGTCTTCGATTCAGTGGGCACTTAGAGCAAAGAATGCCCTAGAGGGGGGATTTACATGAAAATCCTTTCCTTCAATTGTCGTGGGTTGACTAGCCCTTCCAAAAAATCGTCAATTAAGAACCTAGTTGATGTTTTGGCGCCTGATGTTTTACTTCTACAAGAAACTATAGGGAATTCTAATGTTGTTGTGGGATCTTTGAAATCTATGCTTCCTGATTGGGACTTTGCTGCTATTGATGCTAATGGCAGGTTGAGGGTCTAGACTCTGGTTGGCGATTAAGGGTGTGCAGGTGTGAGAATCTATTGAGTATTTCTTCTGGTTTGGGGCTGGAGGTATTTGTCCCTGATTTGGGGAAGATTTTAACTATTTTGAATGTCTATGGGCCGTATCAGGATAGAGTGCCATTCTGGGATAAGGTCTTCAACAATCCTATGCTGGATGGTCGTGACTTGATTCTGGGAGGGGATCTAAACTTCTCTTTGGCGTTGGCGGAGGTGTGGGGACCGAGGGTGGTCCTTGATGTATTGCTCAACTATTTTCTGAATGGATTGGTCCAGAAGGAGTGGCTGGACATTAATCATGTCAAAGTAATCCCTACTTGGAGAAATCGACGAACTGGGGAGGATAGGGAGGCAAAGCGGTTGGATCGTTTTTTGGTGTCGGAAGTGTTTCTGGATTGTGTGAGAATTTATGGATTATTTCTTCTGGTTTGGGGTTGGAGGTATATGTCCCTGATTTGGGGAGGAATTTAACTATTTTGAATGTCTATGGGCCATATCAGGATAGGGTGCCATTTTGGGATAAGGTCTTTAACAATCCTATGTTCGATGGTCGTGACTTGATTCTGAGAGGGGATCTAAACTTTTCTTTGGGGTCAGCGGAGGTGGGGGGACCGAGGGCACTCCCTGATGTACTGTCCAACTATTTTTTGAATGGATTGGTCTAGGAGTGGCTGGACATTAATCTTGTCAAAGTAATCCCTTCTTGGAGAAATTGACGAATTGGGGAGGATAGGGTGGCAAAGCGGTTGGATTGTTTTTTGGTGTCAGAAGTGTTTCTGGATTCGGTTCGGTGGAGCTGATTAGGCAATGGGTTGCCGATGGTGGTGATTCTGACCATTGTTCGATTATGTTGGAGTTTTTTGGGGGTGGGAGAAAGCCTCCCAGCCCTTTTAAGTTTAACCCAAGATGGCTTGAAGACAACTCTTTTGGGGGGTTGGTGAGAGCTGGATGGGTGCCTTTTGTTCTGGAGAGGGATTGGTATGTTGGACAACATTTTATGAAAAATTTATGCAGAGTGAAGAAAGCCACTATTATTTGGGCTCATGTAAAGCGGGAGAGGGAAGTGGCTAAACTTCGAGACTGTGAGCTGAGACTTAGTACTATTCTGGAAGAGGTAGGGGGAGGTTTTGGTTTCGGATCGGCGGCGATTAAGGAAGAAGTCATTGTGTTGGAAGGATGGAGACGAAAACTACTTAGTGAAATAGAAGCGACTTGGAGGTTAAAGAGCTGGGCTCTTTGGCTGCAGTGTGGAGATGCGTATACAAAATTCTTCAAGGCTTATGCTAAAGGGAGAAAGATAACAAATACTATTTGGGGGCTGCCGAATTCTCAGGGTGAAAGAATTACTTCTTTTGAAGGGCTAGTTGAGGTGGGGTTCAACATTTTGAGAATCTTTTCAGGGAGAGGCCGGGGGCTAACCTTGCTGAAGTGGTCCAGCTTGCACAATTTTCCCCCAGCTTTGTGGAGCTGGTGGATAATCGAAAGCTTATGATGGAGGTAAAGGAAAAATAGCTACTGGAAGTTCTTCATTCTTTTCAGAAAGAGAAGAGTCCGGGTCATGATGGATGGACGATTGAATTCTTTCTCGGGTGTTTTGATATTTTGGGGCCTGATTTGCTTCAAGTGGTCAATGATTCTAAACAGGCTGGTTGCATTCACAACCTCTTTAATGCCACCTTCATAGCTTTGATCCCGAAATCTAACTAGCCGGACACTTTGGATGAGTATCGTCCGATTTCGTTGTGCAATTGTATCTACAAAATCATCTCGAAAAGTATTTCGAGAAGGATCAAAGAGGTCTTATGAAACTGCATTTCTGGGGAACAGTTTGGGTTCCTGGAGGGTTGCCAGATCCATGAAGCTATTGGTGTGGCCCAAGAGGGTTTACACAACTTAAAAACTAGGAAGATGAAGGGGGCTATTATAAAAATTGATCTTTCCAAGGCATATGATCGTGTCTGCTGGTTATATCTGAGGATGTTTCTTACTCACTTGGGGTTTGGCATTGATTTTATTAGATGGATTATGGCCTGTATTACTACATTCTCATTTGTTGTGTTAATTAATGGATCAACAAGTCCTTTCTTTTAAGCAGGAAGAGGGTTGAGACAAGGATGTCCATTATCTCCTTTACTCTTCCTACTGGTGGTCGAAGGGTTGAGCCGTTTCATAGATCATGCTAAAAGGAGGGGGGCTTCAAAGGGGTTCCTATATCAAATTCCTTATTCATTTCTCATCTACTTTTTGTAGATGACATCCTTATTTTCTGTGATGGTTCTCGTAGAGATATTGATAAGCTTTGTGATGGGTTGGACCTATTACAAGTGGCAATAGGAATGGTTATAAATGTGCAGAAATCGACCATCTATGTTTCAAACATGCGAGGGGAGGAGGTTTAATATTTCGTGAGCAGACTTCCTTTTCATGTGGGCAAATTGGATATGGGTCTGAAGTATTTGGGCTTCTAGCTAAAGTCTAATGCTTATTTGAAGGGGGATTGGAGGTGGCTCATTGCGAAGATTGAGAAACGTATTAGGGGCTGGAGTCATAGATGGTTGTCCAGGGTAGGTTAAAAGTGTTATGGAGGTCATCTCCCTCTCGTGGATTTCGAAAGGGATCCTGGAAAAAATCAAAAGACCGTGCTTTTCCTATTTGTGGAGGGGTAATAAAGATCAACACTCGTTAGTTTGGGTTCGGTGGGAGAGAATTGCTTTGCCTAAGGCCCTGGGCGGGTGGGGGCTCAAAAACATACATTTGTTTTCTAAAGTGCTTGCTGCTGAGGTATCATGGAGACTTTTATCCTCTTTGAGTCTTTGGCCCTAGGTGGTGATTTAGGAATATATTGCCCCACTCTCTGTTCTTGAGTGGGTTCGACTCGAAAACAAGAGCAAGGGGGAGCATCTATCATATGGAAGGCAATGGTTCAAGCTTTTGAAATTGTTGGATCTGGATTGGCGTGGAAAGTAGGCGCTGGTTGACGGGTGAGGGTGGGGATGGACCCATGGGTTGGGAGCGGGAGAGCCCACATCCTTCCCGTGGAGATTATTACGGATTTGGCCGAAAGAGGGGTCCTCTTCTTATAACAAGTGGCGGACCCGGCTACTACATTCATCTGGAATCAGGGTTGGTTGGAGGGAGCTAGGCTTGGCCTAGCGGCGGAACACTAAGCAAGATGAAATTTATATATTCAAGGCCTTCTTCTGGCACATGTTAGATTATCTGATGGGGATGATGAACTAATATGGGATTTGCATCCTTCTGGGGTCTAGTCTCTTAAGGCGGGGTATATACAATTAAACTTGGACTGGTTTAACAGAGATATCTGCTGGTGGTGGGGGCGTTTATGGAAACTACGTTGTCCGGCGAAAGCGAAACTACTTTTTTGGGCCATGCCGGAAAACAAGCTCCCTACTTGGGAGCTTTTACAGTCTCGTAACTGGGCTGGGTCGGGCCATTGTGTGTTGTGCATGAACTATTATGAAACTATTTGCCATCTATCCTTGGGCTGTAGTTACAACAGGTATGGGATGGGGTTACACGAACCATTCAGGGACTTGGTCCCTGGTAGAGGGACTCCATCAGTGATGCTTTTTCCTTATGGTTCAACGATATTCGAAATGCAAAAGGTAGGGTGCTGCCATGTATTGTCTCCTGGGGCGTTTGGCTGGCCAGAAACTCCTCAATCTTTGAAGACAAGGTTTCTATACCTAAGATGATTGCTGCAAACAATGTTACTACTTTGGGTTTCTTCCCACAAGTCGGCAGGGTGAGGGGTGTCAAAGAGATTCGTCGAGAAGAGATTGATAGGGGAAGGCTATGGGGATTTTTTGATGGGGCCTCACAGGGTCAACCTATGACATGCGGAGGGGGTGCAGTCTTACATCTGTCATAAGATCATTTCTTTCTTTTCTCTGTCGGCTTAGGGGATGGTACAAATAATTATGCAGAGCCTCTTTCTTTAAAATATCTTATGCTTTTCGCATTAGAAAAAGGATGCTCGAGGCTACAGGTTTTGGGGGATTCTATGATTATTCTAAACTGGATTAAAGAATTACAACGTTGTCATATTATGAGACTTATTCCCTTGCTGATGCTTTGGTTATCAAGCAACGATTTGACAACATTACTTTCACTCATGTATGTAGGGAAAGAATGGGTTGGCCGACTGACTTTCCAAGGAAGGCACGTAGCTTCCATTGGGCTCTTGGCAGGTCGAGGAGCATTCACATAATCATATCTACAGATACTTCCATCGTCCGTTCCATGATGGACTAGAACTCAATCCTTAGATATTAAGGTTTTTTTTTTACACATTACAGCAACACAGTCTTCATGGTTTTTCTTATTATTTGTATATGATCGGCTATACTATGTCACGTGATGTATGGACTTGATATACTGCCATTTTGTTTTTTGATCCGTAAACAGTACAATGCATGGGCAACGAAGGCTAATTATGTTTTTGCTATGAATGTAATTTTGTTCTTTTATAGAAATAAAATTATGAATTTTTCCAAGGAAAAAAAAGAGAGTAACCAAGTAATTGAAAGATTGATTTTAAAATTTGAAGTTGAAGAAGGTGAAAGAAAGCCCCCTCTTTGAAATGGGAAATTGAAGATGCTTGCAGATTTGCAAATGGACTAAGTTTATCTCAATAAGATGGAGGGTAAGGCAAGCAATCAAGATTCTTCACAAATCCATCGAGATCCCTATAGGAACCTGTTGCCTCCTTTCACACACTTGGGGGGGGGCGGGGGTGGCAGAAATCTTCAAGCCACTCGGTGTGTCCTTGGGGGCAAGTCTCGAGTCAAGGATGTCACCTTGTTCTTGACTCCTTCGTTTAGGAAAACTCTTGACGAAGCCAAGGGGGCGTAGACCCTAATGAGTTGCTAAGGTTGATTAGGCTTTAGTGGTGATGGTTTAAATGAGTAAGTTTTTTAGGAGTTTTTAAACAATAATGGAAACAAGAGATTTGTAAGATGAACCGATTACAAAAACATAAATAGCTCAATAAATTGTAAACAAATTATTTAATTCATAAATCATGCAGATGGAAACAATAAACACCGGTGCTAAATTAAAATGGAGTCATAAGATTGTACGTGCTGAAAACGCTGAAGTAGATGTTTTGCAATTGTCTCTTGGTAAATTTTAAATTATTGTGGAAGATGAGTGAATTAAATTAGGGGGAAAGGAACTCCAAATATACTCGAAGGTACGAGGAGTATGTCCAAAACCCTTATCTGATGTGGCCTTATGCAAGGAATATATGGGTTGGGTCAAATCGAGCCATTGGATTTTTGCTTGGGGAGGTTTATTTGAGATGTGAAACTAATTAGACTAGTCACCCATGTTGCTTTTGATGCATCCAATTGTTCGGTCGAATTGCAGCGGTGCAGAGCATACACAACAGAGTCTTGTTGATTTTAAAGATTTTAAAGACTACGTTTTGTTTGTTAGAAAGAAAAATTAACCTCGAAGAGTCTCTTTCTGTTGAAATGAACGTTAGTCGGGAAAGCGAGGAGGGGTAAATTTTAACATGTGAAGTAAAATAAAACTGAAGTACTGAAAGAAAGAATAGGTTGTCTAATTAATCCTACCACACATCTCTTTCCCCTTTCGGGTAACCCGAGAAGTTGTGGGGTAAGTATTAGTATTACTTTGATTCAAAATAAGATATGGAATGACATAACAAATTGCAACATTTATCAAAGTATACTAGTCTGCAAGAAAAGATATTAGTTTTTCTTAAGATTTGATTAGATTATCTAGGATCTTTATCTGAAAGAATAACAAGTACAACAAAATGCATAAGATATAAAAGATACACAAGACACATATATTTTCATCGGCGAAACCCTAAAGGAGAAAACCCGACAAATTTCTTCAGAATAGTAAGAAGATCAAAAGTAGTAATAAGAAATGTTCAGCAGCTATCTTTCTCTCCTCCTCTGACTGTCTCTATCTCTCATGCGCCTTAGAGAGTGTGTGAGGTGTGTATAAATGAGGGAGAGCGCCTCCCTATTTATACCCTTTCAAGTCATTGACCAAATATAAGACTCGAGCCTACATGTCATCTCACATGGGGCCCACTTCTCCAAGAGAGACCATAATTACATATTACATGATGTTACACTAGGGACTATTGCCCCAACTTACAACGGAGGTTGTACCTCAAGATCTAGACACAATTTAGACATCTCGTAAAGTGGTAACACACATCCCCAATGGGGTACAACATACAATGATAATTTACATCAGAATATCTTCTGAAGTTACAAATACATCAACACTCCTTCTTAACTAGGAAGGTATTCTCTCTCAACACAGTCATCAACACATTTGGTCAAGTCTTCATTGCATCGTCATCATCACGGAGTCATAGAGTCTTCATCATAGCTGCTGCCATCATCTTCTTATAATTTGATCATCATCCCATACTATCTGTCATCAGAAGTTTCTATAGTGCCAGCCCTCTTTCATGCTGGATGTAGGCCTAGCCTGCATGTAGGTCTTCATCATCTTTGTGAGCAAGCCATCAAGTAGGTACATCCCAGGACTTATTATATGCCTCTTGCAAAACTTGCAGGATCTCCTAGGACTGATTATACGCCACTGCAAAACCTAAAGGAGCATCCCAGGACTGATTGCATGCCTTGCAACACCTGTGTACCCTAATGTTACCTTAACATCTTCAGATCATCTCGTCGTCACATGGAGCACAACTCAGAGACACATAACACAACACTTACATCCACTGGCATGGGAGGACAAGCCTACCACCATCCGGGAAAGGCTCAACATTTACATCAACGACCATGGGAGGACCAACCTACCACCATGTCGAAAAAGCTCCAGCACTTACATCAATGACCATGGGAGGACCTACCCTGCCACCATGTCGGAAAGGCTCCAGCACTTACATCAACGACCATGGGAGGACGTAGCTTGCCACCATGTTGAAAAGGCTCCAGCATTTACATCAACGACCATGGGAGGATCTAGCTTGCCACCATGTCGGAAAGACTCTCGCACTTACATCAATGACCATGGGAGGACCTAGCTTGCCACCATGTCTAAAAGGCTCCAACACTTACATCAACGACCATCGGAGGACCTAGCCTGCCACCATGTCGGAAAGGCTCCAACACTTACATCAACGACCATGGGAGGACCTATCTTGCCACCATGCCAGAAAGGCTCCAAGACTTACATCAACGACCATGGGAGGACCTATCCTGCCACCATGTCGGAAAGGCTCATGTGTATCTCCGTCTTCCGGACTCATCATTTCCCCTTGGAAGGAACCTCGATCTAAAGAACACCAAGCTTCTCTCTGAAGTATTCAAAATTCACTCTCGCTATTTCTAGCATAGAATCACATCAGGACTGATTACGTCCAAGGATAACCTGCGAGCTTCACTAGGACTGATTACATCTAAGGACAATCTACAGGACTGATAACGTCTGAGCAACCTACGAGCTTCGCCAGGATTTTATGCTCAGACAACCTGTTTCACCGGCTATGCTAGAACTCATCACTCCCTCTTTCGAGAGATCTCGATCTGGATCACATACTAGAACTTCATTGCTCCTCTTTGCATCATACAAAAATGCAAGTTAGATCAATCAAATCAAATAGTAGCTTTCAAAAGAAACATACTACCTCACAAATAGCCGAGCAAGTGGCAACATATTTTTCCTTGACTGTACTCAGCACCATGCAGGACTGCATCCTGCCAAACCAAGAGATCACACCTGATCCCATACTGAAGCAGCACCCTGAAGTGCTTTTCCTATCAATGGCAGTGCCTGCCCAATCCGAATCCACATAACCTTCTAGGTTAATCTTTTGATTCGCATCATACTTGAGCCCATAATCAACTGTACCCTTTAGGTACCTCAGAATATGCTTTGCGGCAATCAGGTGAACATGTCTCGGATCCGTCAGGAACTGGCTCAGGTTGTTCACAGCAAAGCATATGTCTAGTCTCGTATTCGTCAGGCACATTAATGAACAAATCATCTGACGATACATCATGGCATCAACCGTCTCTAATGATGCATCACACAAAAGCTTCAAGTTTGATGCCATAGATGTGGTTATTGTCTTGCGGTCTAGTATTCCGAATTTCTTCAGAATTTCCACTGCATACTTTCCTTGACCAAGGAAAATATCATGTGCATTCTACGACACCTCCATGCTTAAGAAGTAGTGCATTATCCCTAGGTCTTTCATCTCAAACTCTGTAGCAAGTCTCCTTCTTGCATCTTTAATGAGTTCCTCTTTTCCTATCAGGAACAGGTCATCGACATATAACAGGGGAATCTTTGGTCTTTCGCCTTCAACCTTGAAGTAAAGGTTGGAATCCGCTTTACTTCTCAGTAAAGCCTAGAGCCATCAATAAGCTGTCCATCCTGCCGTACCATGTCAAACCTGAGGATCTTCTGCAGTCACTCTCTCTGAAGCGGAGCATCATTCTCCCTCTACCATTTGTACTCTATGGATTGAAACATTCTGTAATGGAATGACAAGTAGCTTCCTCTGCTACTAATATTCTATGTATCCATCTAGGGTCACTAGATACCAAGATCCTCTATCTTGAACTTTGTTGAAAAGTTCTTCTCACACCCATCTGTGAGCTTGTCTTCCTCTATAGGATTTCATCTTCAACCTTGTAGCAAAGGTTAATATCTTCATCACTCTAGATGATCTTCAAGCTCCTCATTTAACAGTATGTGCTATCCCATGGGTGCCTTCTGAGCTTGTACAAGGCCTTCTTTAATTTGCACACATGAGTTTGCCTATCATGTGTCTCAACTCCCAATGGCTGCTCTACGTATACTTGACTCGTCATTGGTGCAAATGTCTCTTTGTAGTTTGTGCCTTCTTTCTGTGAGAATCCTCGTGCTACGAATTTTGCCTTGGATCCCACGATGCTGCCATCTACTACATGCTGGACCTTGCAGATCCATATGGAAGACACTAGGGACTTCCCTTTAGGTCTTGACACTGCATCATAGACATCATTCTTTTTGAATTGGTACTCTTTAATCATAGTCTCCTTCCCTTTCTTCTTGGCTACTTCTTCATAGATGGAAGGCTTTGCATCAATGATGTTGCTCAATAGTGTCACATAACTAGAGTGTGTCTGAGGCCTCTTGATTTCTTTGGAAGTCTCGTCATACTATTCTTCATCTTGGATTATTTCTTGTGCCCAATGTGGTCTTCATCTCTCGAGGTGGATCTACCATTCTTTTTATATTCTTCTGAAGCTCTTTCTTTCGCGATGGTGTCTTTGACATGGGAAGCTTCAGGTTCCTCTTTTGAATTGTTGTTACTTGTTTTTTGGAATGATCTACAAGTCAAGTTCAGTTGCATGATTAGAAATATATCATATTTTCCAAAACATATTAATAGTGACAGATATATGTCACATAGCCATGCGACTATTTTAGCCAATACTACAACATTCATCCATATCATGTATACATACAGTAACTTCTAGATGCATTCTACCCCAATGTTATTAAGAGTGTGTACTACTCCTAATATGCCAACAAAGAGGTTTCAGTCTAGATAGTAGTAATGGAATGTTGTACACCATCATTGACTTCTTACCTAAGTTGCACGAAACGGGGAAATGGGGACACGTTGGAAATGTGACCCCCCCAAATTTTAGGAAACGGAGAAACACGATATATATATATAATTATTTACAGATTAAATTTAACATCACATTTAACATTTTTACTCATTATTTCATAAGTGATTCATCATTCCATAATGCAAATAGTAATATCCAAAAACAACACAATGATTTTACCCATAAACGATTCCATAATGCAAGTGGAAATAACCAAAAAATAGCCTTTATAAATGAGGCTAAGCTGCTAATACATATATATCTACTTTCCAAAATCAGCCTTTATATACGAGGCTACAAGTAGAACACTACATCAACAATAACAATGAACATATAAAGAAAACATGAACCAAAGCCCAAAGACTAATATTCATCATGCTCGGCCTCGTCTTCATACTCCTCTGCAAAAATAGAACAAGAAGCACGTCCAATAGTGGATTGTTGAGTGGAAGAAGCAGGGCCAACTCCACTTCTATGTTCCTCAATATTCAGGGAAACAAGAGAGATATCCAAGTCAGCAGATTCTGGATCCACATCCGATTCTCTAGAAGGCCCACTGCTATATTCTGGACCCCTACGAGATGCAAGGCGAAGGTTGGAGTGCACATAAACAAGATCCTGAGCCTTCTGTGAACCAAACCTATTGCGCTTCACATAATGAATTAAACCGTAGGTGCTCCAATTCCTTTCTACAGATGAAGAGCTTGCCACTTGTGAAAGAACATGAATGGCAAGTGTTTGTAAATGCACACCATTTGCTCCATGACAAACCTACCACCTAACTGGAGTCATGGTGCTTCTCTCATCCAAAGATGATATATCTGAATAATCATCCAATCCTGCAGCAAAACTAGCAAATTCTTCCTTCACTTCCATGTGTAGATGAGCCGGAAATATTGTCATAAGGGCTTTTTTCACTCCATTAGCCACCTCACTATCTTGATGGGGTGCCTTCCTCTTCCCATTGCTTTGAGCAATGAGTTGGTCATCATAAAATATTGGGTTCAATGCGTGTGCTGAAGTGTGCAATGGAGTGTTGAAGCTGTTCCACCTGTCAACCATGATTTTCTGTACCAAATCAGCAAAACCAACATCAATAAATAAAAGCTGAGGAGACTCCTGTGAAATGATTTCCATAGTCTTCTCAACCATGGTATCCATGCCATCATATACCTCTCCCAAGAAAGGTTGGTTTGTGTCAGCGCTTCTAAGAAGCTCAAATGTTGGAGTTCTGAACTTGAGCAAGAAATCTATCTTGCTCCACCACTCCTCATCAAGGAACATTCTACGCACCATAGTTCCCCGTTTGGAATCTGCCTGTCTCCACTCAACCCAAAGTTGACTCACCACCTAATGGTTGCTTCACCTCAACAAGACGACGCAACATGTTGAAGTTGGAGGCAAATCTTGTTTCAACAACTTTCAACAACTCCAATCTGGAGTACTCTCGAAATATGGCTTGAGATTGGTGGTGGTTGGTGATGAATTTAACTATCTCCCTTGCTTGCCCTGTGAGTTCCTTGATCCATAGAACTTTGTTATCTATCTCTTCTAAGATTAGATTTAGATTATGGACAATGCAAGGTGTCCAAAAAATGTGATCAAACCTGCTCTCAACAATTAAACCTGTAGCTTTGCAGACTGGTGCATTATCTATGATAACTTGCACCACCTTCTGAGGCCCTATTTGCTCAATAGCTTTAATTAAAACATTAGCAATGAATTGAGCAACTTTCACCTCCCTTGAACAATCTTCAGCCTTTAGAAACATTGCTCCTTTTGGAGAAGTGGCAATGATGTTTATCAGTGGCCTGCGCTTGGTATTTGTCCATCCATATGAGACTACGGTAACTCCAGAACTACCCCATGATCCACGAATCGGTGCTAAGATATCCTCCACAAGATCCTTCTCCTTTTTTAGGAGATTAGTTCGGACTTTTTTATAGTTTGGCCCTTTGTACCCTGCGGGAGCTGTGTTAATTGCCCGCACGAGATCATTCCAGTAAGGAGACCGAACCACATTGAAAGCTATCCCACAAGCATAGAGGGCCCTAGCCACCCTTGTGTCAACTTCTTCTCTCCCTTGAACATTCACCAACTTGGCTATTCTGCTCTCTTGCATTTGAAGAAGTCCCTTTGGCATTTGGTACTTGTACTTGTTGTTGAGTTGCTCTCCTCTTCCTTGCTTCAAGCACAATCCTTGGCTCAATGTTTGGAGGTTGAACAAAAGAATTCCCAAGCTGGTCATGTCTTCTTTTAACCCTATCAGCCTCATCTTGCTTAATTTCATACTTTCTCCTATCACTTGGGTCACTTGTTTTTTGGTAGCCTTCAATACCCTTTCCTGTTTCATGCAATAAATGTGCTTTGACTCTTGGGTAGGAGCCCTTATACGGCAATTTGCGCAGAGTACATCGCCATTCCCATGAGCGACCACCTCCACATTTTGCAATCTTTTGAACATGAGCCCAAAGAGGATAGTATTCAGCCCTCTTGTTGACCCTAGGGGCTGAAGCGAGAGCTTGGTTGGAAGCCATTACTGTTGCAAAAAAAATAAAAAAAAATTACCATCTCTTTGAAGGCTGAAGGATATTCTATGACAAAAGAAAAAAAACATTAGCAAATAGCATGTATAGAGCATGCTTCTCACCTCAATCGGTTTGCTGTAGGTGAAGATGCTCCAAAACACTGCCAAAAGCACAAAATCTGTCCACCGTGAGCTGCTCAATCCATCGTCGTGAGCTCTGTCCAATCATGTCGCTATACATCAATATATAATTCAAGTGATAATCGAAATCTGTCTAACTCTAAACTTTTAAAGTAACAGTGATGATTGATCAAATAAAGTGATGGTATGTTATATTACAGAAAATGATGTTACCTATCTCTAAACGTTGGCTTGTTTCTACAAAATAGAGAAATACGCCATCACCCAAGTGTTTAAACTTCACCTTGAGTTGCAACTACTTTCACTATGACCAACTGCTTTCACTGTGAGGGAGCCGTGAGCTAGAAGAAAGAGCCATTGTGAGGGAGCTGTGAGCTAGAAGAAAGAGCCACCGTGAGGGAGCCGTGAGTTGGAAGAAAGATCCACCATGAACTGTGAGCTGGAGGAGGAAGCCACTGTGAGCAAGAGGGAGCCACCACCGTGAGCTGTGAGAGGGGGCCACCATCGTAAGCCACCACGAACTCTGCAAACAAATGCCGTGAGCCACCACTGTAAGCCACCACCGTAACCCACCATGAACTCTGCAAACAAATGCCGTGAGCGTAAACCCGTTGAAGTCTACAAACAAAAACAAATGCCGTGCCCTGAGCTCTGCAAACAAAGGTGAGATTGCCTTGGTGATATGCTTCTCTATAGCATCACGACAACCCTATAGGCTTTATTTTAATAATAAACAATTGAAATATTAATTAAACTACGCCAGATTCAGTTTGTTTTCGGTGGAAACGTGACGGAATGGGGCAAACCGAGATGGAAACTCGTGCCCACATTGCGAAACGTCCCCATGCCTACGGAAACATGTTATGCGTCTGTACCGTATGGGTTTCCAAGTTTCCTTACAGAAACACAGTGGGGACAGCAGGGGGGGTGATGTTTCTTGCAACGTAGCTTCTTACCCGTTATGTGCAATTCAGTAGTATCAATGCAAAATACTTAAACATCAACTGAATATAAACAAATGTATAACCAAACAATATCATGAAATGACAATTGAATACTTATCTTTATTTGTTTCGTGGGTAGACTCCTTCTTGATCCTGCAGCTTCATCATCTTCTTTATTCATAACAACATCATTTCTTATCCAAATGCTAAGATGGATAAGAGGTTCTTCAAGAATTGAGTCCTTCAGATTCCTCATCGCTTGAGGGATCTTCTTTGAATCGTGAGATTTTGATCTTCAGTTGCTCCCATCTTCTCTTCTCTTATTATGAGTCGAGCTTCTTCTTGTGTGCACTCTTCCCAAAGTCTGCTGAAGGTAATCACTTCGCTCTGGCACACATTCCTCGAATGAATGAATCCCATAATCTTGGGAGGCCATACAAGGTGGTTATACCAATCTCTTATTCTTCTTCGATTGCTTCGTCATAACATCAAACAATTCCTTTTGGTGTCTTCAAGGTTGACACATGAGGGATGAGATGATCTTTAATAGAATTTGCAATGATTCTCTTGGCTCTAGCCTTAGCCTCATCTCCCTCTACCTCTTAGAACTTCCTTCCTGAAATACTGATCCAAGTCAATTTCTTCAAGGATCACGGAAGTCCTATACTTCCATACTCGGAAGTTGTCAGCTTCACCAAGCTTGTCATCAAGCTGAGTGTGATTTGTCATTTCGAAATGAGAACCTTAAATGTAAAGAGCAAAAATTTAGATCTTATCGATTTGAGGTGTCTGACCTGGTTCTAGAGCTAGCTGATCTAGGGTTTGTCAGAGAAACCCTAATTTTTCAAACTTCTGATTGGACAGAAAGATTGGCCTCTTCAAGGCGAGCTGCCCAATGTACTTCTTTTTTGAGAACAGTGGTGGAAATCTCTCGAAAAAGTAAGCCCTAGTTTTTCAATTTCTTCTGCAGAAATGTCTGAAATTGATTCTATTGTATCTCCGAAGTTTCGGATCCTTACAGTCTGAAATTTCTCACTGAGATAGCCTGATATGTCTTCTTTCCAACCCCATCGGTTAGAAATGGATTCTCCAAGTGGGACTTATGCTGATTTTCCCAAGGTGACTGTTTTGGGGATTGTTGAGAATAACGAACTTGTACGGACATCCACATGTCACTGTTTCACATTTTGGGTCTGAAAAGCGTACCACAGGAACTACAGTCTGTGCCCTACCTGAAACATCTTGCGAAATTTCGTTTGGACATTCCTAGCCTGAGATATAGCAAATCTCCCTAGGTGACTTGTTTATGATTGTATTCTGGAGGAGGTTGGAACCTTGATTTGGAGGAGAACCATATCTTCTGAATATAGTGAATTTGAGCCCGAAACTTTTACACAAGGTACAACAAGAATTTCTCTTTGGCCTGTAAAAGTTTCGGCTTTTGAGCCTTCTCCAATCTCTTGTTATAGCGAAAGTTCTAGAATGACTAAATTCAGTCTTCTAGGGTTTTCAGGCATAAAACCCTAATTTCCATTAGTTGCCATTGTAGCTGTATTTCGGCTACACAGTGAAAATTCTCTGATTCAGAAACCGCTACCACCAACAGATGTGCCCTAGTGAGGCAAGTTAGCCTAGCCCTCCTTGCTTGATGATCTGTGGAGAGAACACCTTCAACTAGGTAGCCCTAGTTCCCACAGCTGCACGGTGCCTTCTTTCAGAGAAGCTCTGATACCATGTTAGTTTTTTCTTAAGATCTGATTAGATTATCTAGGATCTTTATCTAAAAGAATAACAAGTACAACAAAATGCATAAGATATAAAAGATACACAAGACAGATTTTCATCGGAGAAACCATAAAGGAGAAAACCTCGCAAACTACTTTAGAATAGTAAGATGATCAAAAGCAGTATTAAGAAATGTTCAGTAGCTATCTTTCTCTCCTCCTTTGACTATCTCTCTCTCTCATGGGCCTTAGAGAGTGTGTGAGGTGTGTGTAAATGAGGGAGAGCGCCTCCCTATTTATACCCTTTCAAGTCACTGACCAAATATAAGACTCGATCCTACATGTCATCTCACATGGGGCCCACTTCTCCTAGAGAGACCATAATTACATATTACATGATGTTACACTAGGGACTATTGCCCCAGCTTACAATGAAGGTTGTACCTCAAGATCTATACACAATTTAGACATCCTGTAAAGGGGTAACACACATCCCCAATGGGATACAACAACATACAATGATAATATACATCATAATATCTTTCGAAGTTACAAACACATCAACAAAATGAACCTCAATCGGGAAAGCGAGGAGGGGTAAATTTTAACATGTGAAGTAAAATAAAACTGAAGTATTGAAAGAAAGAACAGGTTGTCTAATTAATCCTACCACACATCTCTTTCCCCTTTCGGGTAACTCGAGAAGTTGTGGGGTAAGTATTAGTATTACTTTGATTAATATTTAAACTAAAAGCAAGAAAAAAGAAAAAGACAAAGACGCGGATTCCCCCTGGGGGGATGCGGAGTGGGCTCTGAAGAGCCTACCCAAGATCTTTTTTATTAATTGCGGTTACAATGATTGATGAGAAATGCACTGTGGTCCTCGTTATTTGGGATCCAAAGGCTTACAAAATATGAGAAAATGAACCATAGAAGTAGGGGGAACCCCTAGGAGGCTATGGATGGCCTTAAAATGGAATTTTGGGTGGAGTTTCCTTCTCTTTTTTGGTGAAATTGCTAAAAGCAGCAAGCATATATTAGTCAAAAGTGCCCAAAAACACTTAGGAAGTGTCTTTGGACAACCAACAAAAATTTAGTAAAAAATTGCTAAGTTAAACTACAGAAAAAATGCAAGAAAGTAAGTTTCCTTGGGATCTTGGCTTGCCTTTGGGCAGCCAATACAATGTGCACTTTGATTGCAAGATTTAACTTTAGACAAAGAAAGACTATTCACTTTAAGCAAGCTTTAGATCTACTTTAAAATAACTCGTAAAAAATGAAAACTTTCTTGTTGCTAGGTCTAGTTTGAAGAAAAAAGACTTGGATCCTTTTAAATGAATCTAGATCTATGCATGCAACTCCTATATGTTCAGATATAGAAAGATATTAGCTTATAAACCACAGATCTAAGATATAAGAGGAAAATAACCTGAGGAAGTAATGATTTGAAAGGAGAAAGAGTGAAAGAGGTGGCTTGGTGCCCGAATGATCAACCGTGGAACTTTTCGGTGGAATGTTGAGGGACTATGCCTTGAAAATGTTGGAGAAAAAGAAGAAGCAAACTAGATCAATGCTTTCTCCAAACTAGGATACCTGCAACTAATCCAAGGCTTGCCAAGATGCTTGTGAGATCTAGTTAATACATAAATAGAGAGATTAAAACAACATGCATATAATCTTATAAAACATGTTAGATCTAGATCTCTAGGCATGCATATAAGAAAATGAATTATCCAATAAACTTATTAACTAAGCTCCTTTCCTACCAAGACCATAATAAACTTATTAACAATCTTTCAATCCTAGATCCATAAGAACATGATCAACAAGCTATGAAAAAATGCAAGTTACCTCAATGAAACATGGCAATGCTCATCCACACAAAATAACATGACACCATCTTGCCTCCAAAGCTTTCTTTCTTCCAAGCTACACAAATAACTACAACTATTACAACCAACAAACCAATTCTCTATCCAACTCGAACTAGCTTGAATGAGAGAATGTCAACTTTATTTATAGCCAGACTGGCCAAGAAGGGTGGAACCATGACTGAGAGAGAGAGTCTGAGTTGAGGTGAGATGATTTAGGCATGAACTGAGCTTGAACTGAGTTAGGGATGAGTGGAACTGTAGAGATAGGTGACACCTCCCTCACCAAACTCCACCCAGTGTGCATGCGCCTATAATACCACACGTGAGAGCTGGAGAGAGGGGCACAACCCTTGATGACTGCGTGAGCACTCTAACTCTCTCATCAACTAGGACAACTCGCCTTCAGTACTGGGAACCAATAAAACTGATTTCAATCAAATTCGACCATTTTCCATTGATTTAGGAATTTGGGGATTTTCTCCATTTATTAATTTTTTTCTATTTTTAATTAATAAATTTGTTTTTTTGGAGATTTTTGACTTAAGTGATAAATTTATCACTTAAAACTTAGGTAAAGTGGGTTTCTGGGTTAAACGGGTGCTTTGAGTTAGAAAATGAGCACCCACATGGCAAAATCCAATCCCTACCACACTTTTATTACATTTATAATTTTTCCAATTAGACTATTAAAAAATAGCCTAAGTTTACGGAAAAAATTATTTTTACCAAAACTTCAAAATAAACCTAGTGGGACCTAGCACATGTCCATATGACTAAAAAATAATGTCTAGCATGTTTATATACATTGACACATATACTCTAATAACCTCCTTAGGCTTAAATACCAAGATGACTACCCCAACTTTAGAGGTATGAGTGAAAAACTCAGAATTTATTAGTCGTTTATTCAACAACAAATAATCACCAAGGGAAAAAACACTATGGGCTTGTCAGATTGATATATAAGTCTAGGAGACTGAGTCTTTTACATACTCTACCATGCTAGAACATTTTATTACAACTCCCCCAAGGGGGTATGAACATGTGGTACAAGAAAATTTAAAAATTTTTCCTAGAAGAAGCTTGAATGACTTCTAAACCTTGAAGAATGAACCATGATGTTTGTTCTTCTCATCCAACTCACTTGATACCACCAACTATGTATGATTTAGTAGGTAACAGAACCTTCACACTTACACATACTTGTCAAGATATTAGGGTAATTCTAAACCAAAAATAAAGAGAGCATACTCATAACCAAATGGGCATACAGATCTTAAATCTTAGATCTAGATATTTCAATTGAATAATGAAGCAACACCATTCAATCCTATGATTAATCCTAATCCTTCATTTGGCTAAGCTTGACAAGAAAGACAATATGCAAAATTTTACTCTATAGTTACCTTAGTAAGCACATGAAACCATGAACATCTAGCTGACAAAGACACAAGATGGACCTCCAAAGCCTTCTTTCATTAATCAGAAAAATATTACAAAGCAAATACACAGGAGCAGAGGTTTCACCATTCATCATGAAAGAAGGAAAATTTCCTTGTTTAAATAACCAAGAGAGACCTAGGGGGGTGCTACCTACATTGGCAGAGGGAGTCAAGTTGACTGGGTTGATCCGAGTTAAAGTGTAGTGGGACTAGAGAGGTAGATGACACCTCTCTTACCTAACTCACCCATCCATTCATTGGTTGCCACTTCACACCCAACCACTCGCTTGCTTGATGAGGTTGGCGTTAATTCTTCCTCACGTGCGAGTCCTCTACCAACCCATTCGCATCTCCAACATCAATTTACATGATATACTACTTTACACAAAGTTTTAAATCCTCATCATATGATTGGGGGACTTCCTATTGCAACATTCACTTGGTGTTGGGCGCTCTCATTTTCACTTGGTGTTGGGCCACTTCTAAAATCTTTGACTTTAGTGCCAAATTGTTTCACTTTTAGCATTAAACTGCCAATTTGATGCTCCGTTAGTTGAATAATGCTCCACGAAATGTTTTAGCTGCTCGAAACATATGAAAAGTGGCCTTTGGGGTAAAGAGGATGCTCTGAGTGTGAAAATGAGCATCCCCACACTAAAAACGGATTCTAGACCCATCTTTTATTACACTTTGAATTTTTTTTAATTAAACCATTAAAAAATGGCCTAATTTTGCAGGAAAAAATAATTTTCTCGGAACAACACAAAAACCTAGGAGGACTTAGCACATGTTCATACGACTCAAAACTAATGCCTAGCATGCTCATATACATTGACATGTGAGTTGTAATAACCTTCTAAGCCCTAACCACCAAGACTACATTTCCAGCTTTGGTGGAGTGGTGAAAAACTTGAAAATTATACATCGCTTATTCAACATTGCATAATTGACAAGAGAAAAAACACCTTGGAATGATCAGATTGATGTTTAAGTCTTAGAAATCCCAACTCTTTACAAATTCATCATGCTAGCACACTTTATTACAACTCCCCCAAGGGGATATGAACATGCGGTACAAAAATAAAAAAGGGGCCTAGGAGGCTTGATGAACCTATGAACTTTGATCATGAACAAGTAACCTTGTTTAAACTTTGCTGGCTCACTTGAAGTCCAACTAAGTATGACTTAGCCGATAACAAAGATCTTGCCTCATATGGAGTCTTGTTGACCAGAGCCATCGATGATGACCTATTCACCAGGTAACATGCCGTATTGACTTCCTGTACCTAGAATTCTTGTGCAACTTTTGCGCCATTAAGCATGTTCCTTGCTTTCTCCATCAACGTTCTATTCAATCTTTTAGAAACTCTGTTCTATTGAAGTGTATATGGACTTGTGTTTTGTCGAGCTATACTGTGTTGTTTGTGGAATTGGTCCAACACCTCTCCACAAAATTCTCCTCTATTATCAATTCTCAACACCTTGATCTTTTTACTAGTCTAATTCTCCACAAGAGTTTTGAACTCTTGAAACTTTCCAAAAAATTCAGATTTCTTCCTTGGAAAATACAACCATGTCATTCTAGGGAAATCATTTATGAAAGAAACGTAATATTGAGATCCTCCTAGTGAAGGGAACGACTTAGATCCAAACACATCACTTTGTATTAACTCCAGTATTTCCTTAGCCCTAGTAGCACCAAATGAGAATCTTACACGACTTTGTTTACCATAAATTCAATGTTCATAGAAGTCTACTTCTTCAGTACAATTAGGGAGACCTTCGACCATACCTTTGCTATGCATAGCATGAAGATCTTTTCTATATGCCCCATCCGTTGATGCAAAAACATGGTAGAATCAACTAGACAAGCAGATGTTCCATTGGACTCAAGACAGACCACATTAACACTTTTGTCGATGTTTGTTCTTCCCAATAGTTTGTCTAGGGTTCCATTCTGAGCACCTCTCATCAATACTATTGCTCCTCGCACCATCTTGCATGTATCTTTCTCAAATACAGATTGTACTTTTGCATTCCCCATCTTAGTGAGATCAGGTTTCGAGCCAAACCTGGGATACACAGTACTCTTGGAAGTGTTCCTATTCTTCCATCTTTCAGATTCAATTGGACTTTGCCTTGTCTGACTGTCCTGGTTGGGGAGTTTTCTCCCAATAGAACATCACCACCGTCGATCTTCTCATATTCATAGAACCACGCTTTGTGAGGTGTCATATGATTTGATGCACTGGAGTCGATTAGCCAAGAGTCACGATCCGATTGTGTACATGTGGAGGCAAAATACACATTGCCTTTCTCTTCTAGTGAGGACTTACCATCATTTGATTGACCTTCATCAGACCCTTTGCCTTTATTGACTTCCGTCGATAATGCTCGATTTTACCGCATCGCCAACATGTTTTCGTTGTTGGACTAGGCAATCTAGTCTTAGGTCTACCTCTCGACTTTGATCTTCTATCAAAGGTTTTTCCTTTTCCTCTGTCTACCTATCAACCTCTTACCGACAAGGCTTCGTGGGTCGCTCCTTCCATGTTCTTTCGTCTCATATTATGACATCATAGATGTGACCACATCGTCGATCGTCAATGTAGTGCTATTATTTTCAATAGCCACGCCCAGGCTATCATAGGAATCTGTCAAAGAACACAATAGATTGATGCATTTTTCCTGCTCAGTGATTTTGATATCCATAGACAACAAATGATTGATAACTATGTTGAATGCATTCATGTGCTCTTTAACTGAGTCACCTTCTCACACCCTCGGAAGATATAGCTTTTTCCGAAGAAACAACTTGTTAACCAAAGATTTCGATTGGTACAAGTTCCCCAACTTTTCCCATAGCTTCTTTGTAGTGTCTTCTTCTGAGACATTCAACAATACAGAATCCGCTAAACAAACTCGAATTGTACTCACCTTTCTGTCAATCTTCTACTAATCTTCCTTCGATACACCTGTCAGAGTTGTTTCTGGTTCGACTCCAATCCATTGTTCTTGATCCACAAGGAGATCCTTCATTTTAAGCTTCCAAAGCTCAAAATTTTGTCCATTAAACTTTTCACTTTCTATCATCAATGTGTTAGCCATTCTAACTATAAATCAATGCTCCCGAAAGACTCCCACTATAACAGGTATTC
Organism: Pseudotsuga menziesii; assembly: GCA_001517045.1. Classification (NCBI taxonomy): domain Eukaryota; kingdom Viridiplantae; phylum Streptophyta; class Pinopsida; order Pinales; family Pinaceae; genus Pseudotsuga; species Pseudotsuga menziesii. The sequence continues at coordinate 215,520 of LPNX010312898.1, read as the reverse complement.
CCTAGATCCAGGACCAAGCTAAATTCTCAGCAACATAGGCGTCCCCGTGTAGTCAAATATAGCTTTGGTACCAATTGTTGGGTCTAATAACGATTACAGCAGGTTTGCAAATTGATTTGTATAGTTAAACACAATTTATACTCGAACAATAACACACGTCAACACATTACACATAAAATACCCTAGAAACCTCTCTCTTGGAGAAAAACCAACAAATTAAGGTGCTCTTAGTCATCTATTAATCAAACACTCAAAAATAGGTGTTTACAACCATGACTTGCTGAACCACAAATCACACTTCATTACATGATCATGCTACACTACTCATATATAGTACATCGCAACACATCATGCATAGCCATTACATCTTATTTGTAGATGCAATATAACCAGTTGCTCATTAATGACAATCCATAACTTCTTGACCACTTTCGATTATTTTCTTACAATTGACTTAACTGGGTCAACTTTGGTCGATTGCTTGTTGAGCTTTCGATTATTTCGTCGACTTCTCATTGACCAAGACTTTTGCATCAAACACCTAATTCTGGTTAGTCGATCGACCAGACGTCTGCCATTCGTTTCCTCCGACTTCGGTCGACTTAAACCATTGTGTAAAGCTTCTGGTTTTTCATTGTGTAATAGTTTAAAAACTACTTTTTCTAAACTATATTGTGAAAATCAAGAAGATTTACACAACGACTTAAACTAGTCGACTATCGACTTTGCTAGTCCATCCACATGCAAAGAATATAACATTCCCAACAAGAAATAATCAATGGTTTGGTATGTCGGTCTGAAACTTGTTTGTCCTCTAGCTCTGATGCGTCTCCTCTCAAGTTCGTTGGAAAGCTGCATATGGAGAACTGAAGCATAGAGTTGGGAAAAAGTGTGGCCAACCGTGATAGTTCTGTAGTTATTGGGATTTGTACTAGGACTCGATTTTTTTATCAAGTGAATAATTTGGTGTGACTAAGGCTCTAGGAATCCTGTACAAACCACATGGTTAAACTGATCGGCTAGGTAGCAGTCCAATGCATAGAGGCTGTGCTTGAAGAGCTCGGCCTGAAAACCCTAGTCATTTGTGGCTTTGCTAGAACTCATGACCCGTACCGCCTTGCGAATGTCATGTGGGGTGAATAAGAGGTATGAAGGGGGGTTGAGGTAACTTGGATGAAGTGTTTCCTTGTGATATCATAGAGGGAAGAGGTATGAGAAAACAAGGAATTTGGATCAAGATTAGATGGGAGAGGGAGTGGCGGGGAAGAGGCTACGCCGTAATTTTTTAGGGAGTTGGACAAGGGAGGTTCTCAATTCTCGTCTCTATTGGGAGATAAAGAGATGTTTCTTGTGGCGAAGGAGTCAATGGTAACAGGATTGAATGTTGGGGTATGAGGGGAGACCATGGGTGAAGGTATATCGAAGTTAAGTATGGAGGTGTTTGTAGTCTTCATCATATCACTAGATCATGGGGTGGGACCCATATTTTGGGAAATGGGGGCACAACGAGTTTAATGGGGATAAGTTTTAAGGGCGACCTCCTGTTGCCCACCTATTTCGACTAGGTGGCAACTCCATGTACATGAAGATGTACATAATTGTACAAGTTGTACCTTGGAAAAATCTGAGGATTTTTCACTTCTGTAGGGCTATTGCCCCTTTGTAAAACGAGATGTCCGCTCCCCTGCGTGGGAAAATTAATGTAATTTTATGTGCTAGTATGGGTCATATGATACGGATGCCACACCATAGAACTGGTTGCTAGGGAAGTCCCCTCATCGAGTGTTTTTCCCTTTTCAATTGATCTTGTTGTACAAACGAGTTTAATCGGTTTGGTTTCCACTCAAAATCCTCCAAAGTGGTGATGGGCGTCCTACCAGTCAATTCCATGAGGTGGCTAAGGCTTCAAAGTGTGATTCATGACCATGCTAGGCATTTGTCTAGAGTCTTGCGGAGTTTCGTTATGTTGTTGTATTTTATTTATTTTTTCCAGTTAATTAATTTCACCCCTTGGTGGTTAGTTAACTGAGTTTTTGATGTAATAATGTAATTGCTCAAGCATGGCATTTTGTAACAGGGGCTATGAATGCAAAGTTAATTGCTATGAAACCCCCTAAGCCACTGCTTCGAGTCCCATGTCATTCTGATGAGTGGTTGAGGAGATAGACCATTTTTGTCTAAGCAAGGTCTATTTTTCCTAGGGAATTAATTAAATTCCCTAAGTCAAAATTCACATTTTTTGATTTTGAAGTAAAAAATCAAGAAATGCCATGGTAAGTTAGTTTGGGGATTCCTAAGCCTAGGAAAACTTATTCCAAAGTTTTTTACCCCCCCATGGCCTAGATATTAATTTTTAAGTTATTTTTTAATTTTTCCTAAGTCAAATTGGAAAAATTTTAAAAATTAAATTAAAAATTTTAAATCTAAGGTGAAATGCATTTTAGCCTAAGTCTAAGGTTAAATATAATTTTGGAGCAAGTGGCTAAAGGCTAAAGCCTAGGAGTTCTAAAGTCAAATGCATGGTCCAAACCACCATCTAGAGGAGCAAGTCCAAGTTTAAACTACATTATAGTGGGACGTCACTATACTAAAGAAGGGCGCTAGCTAATGTAGAGGAAACGGCCAAGTTTAAAGGTGGTCCAAGTAAATGTTGGAGTGGTTTAAACCTCCACCAAAACCCTTGCTAAAAGTGGGACGCTATACAAAGTATAGAGAAGGCGTCATATTTTAGAGGGCGGCCATATATGAAGGCTCCACCAAAGTATAGAGGGCGGCCAAATATAATGAGGGCGGCCAAAGTTTGGAGGTAGGCGCTACACTATATAGAGGACGTCCAATGTTTAGTGAGGCGCTAATGTATTTAAGAGGGT
>LPNX010312898.1:196057-209184 GCA_001517045.1 Pseudotsuga menziesii | reverse complement strand
AATGACAAATGGGGAGATAAGAGGGATCACCATTCTTTGTTAACTGCCTTGAACTCTAGCCATAAGGAAGATAATGAAACAGTGGAAGGATTTAACAGAAGATTTAGTGAATTGGTTAAGAGTCTCCCTCAAGATATTAAGCCTCCTGAAAAGGCCATCTTAATTTTCTACATTCAAGCTTTTGAAGGGGAAATGAGATACCAGCTAAGGGATAAAGAGCCTACAACTGTTAGGGAGGCACAAGACAAAGCTATTAAAATAGAGAAGAATATGCAAGATTCAGGGAAATCAAATGTTCTGGGGTTTTCAAAGGGTAGTCCTCCAGAGTCAGATAAAGTTAAGAAAGTTGAAAACTAGGAACCTCTAGGTGACTCTATCAAAGAACTTGCTCAATTGATTAAACAAATGGAATTAAATCATGCTAATCAGCTAGCTGCCATGCAGGCAAACCAGACAGCATTGCGTAATAAGATAGCTGCCATGGAAGGAGATAAAAGTAATGGTCATAAGCCAAATGATAGATGGCAAAAAGGTATCCCTAAAGGACCTCCTTATCAAGAACAAGAAATACCTCCCGAGCCTTTGAAAATGAATAATTGGTTTGATGATCAGATAGTAAAGGAAAAGTTAGCAGTCTGAGGAAGAATGGAACAGGTTAATTGGGTTGGTCATGATGTTGTGTTTGATAGTAATAATGATTTGTTGAAAACAGTAGAAGATCATAAAGATATGGTTTGCATGAATAAACATATGGACAAAGTAGAAGAAGTATGTGACCATAACTTTACCCCTAAATTTAATGAGTTTTCAAGTGATGATTTAGGGGGTTGGACAGATGATATAGAGTTTCCATTTCCTATAACAGAGATTGTGAATGTACCAGCCTAGGAAAATAAGCCACCTAAGGCTTTAGAAAGTTTTCCTCCAGTCAGTAAAGTGCTAGTTCAGTTTCAGTTTGTTTCAGCTTCAAAGTCAGTTAAGGTAGGACAGAATGAATCAGTTGTGTTTCAGGATGTGAATAATGTGCATAGTGTAAAGGATCAGTTTGTTAGCTTCCCAGAGCTTGTAAAAGACAGAATCAGTAATAAAGAAGTTGACAGAGTATGGCGTAAGCCACTTGGTGGTAGTGTTGGTTTTTGGAAAATATTCAAAGACGTGAGGCACTATCAAAGTCACAAGCAACAGGAAAGGGTCAAACGAGCAACAAATAAGGTTTTTCTTCAAAAAGATAAATACTTAGTGTCCAAAGGGACACCCTTTGTAACGTATTCCTAACCCTTCTCCCTTGTATTTTGAAAGTTTTGTATTATTTCATTCATTTATTGTTTATGCATATTTGTATATCAATTTCATTTGTTTATATTGTTTATTGTTTATTTATTGCTTTTACTAGAGGCCTTATGTTGGTTATTGGTGAGAAATTTGTGGTTGCAGGATTCTGGAGTTCTCATGTGCTCTCCGATGATTGAACACATGTCCCCTAGTTGGAGCCAGATGTTGCCCACCTATTTTGACTAGGTGGCAACTCCATGTACATGAAGATGTACATAATTGTACAAGTTGTACTTTGAAAAAATCTGAGGATTTTTCACTTCTGCAGGGTTATTGCCCCTTTGTAAAACGAGATGTCCGCTCCCCTGCGTGGGAAAATTAATGTAATTTTATGTGCTAGTATGGGTCATATGATACGGATGCCACACCATAGAACTGGTTGCTAGGGAAGTCCCCTCATCGAGTGTTTTTCCCTTTTCAATTGATCTTGTTGTACAAACGAGTTTAATCGGTTTGGTTTCCACTCAAAATCCTCCAAAGTGGTGATGGGCGTCCTACCAGTCAATTCCATGAGGTGGCTAAGGCTTCAAAGTGTGATTCATGACCATGCTAGGCATTTGTCTAGAGTCTTGCGGAGTTTCGTTATGTTGTTGTATTTTATTTATTTTTTCCAGTTAATTAATTTCACCCCATGGTGGTTAGTTAACTGAGTTTTTGATGTAATAATGTAATTGCTCAAGCATGGCATTTTGTAACAGGGGCTATGAATGCAAAGTTAATTGCTATGAAACCCCCTATGCCACTGCTTCGAGTCCCATGTCATTCTGATGAGTGGTTGAGGAGATAGACCATTTTTGTCTAAGCAAGGTCTATTTTTCCTAGGGAATTAATTAAATTCCCTAAGTCAAAATTCACATTTTTTGATTTTGAAGTAAAAAATCAAGAAATGCCATGGTAAGTTAGTTTGGGGATTCCTAAGCCTAGGAAAACTTATTCCAAAGTTTTTCACCCCCCCATGGCCTAGATATTAATTTTTAAGTTATTTTTTAATTTTTCCTAAGTCAAATTGGAAAAATTTAAAAAATTAAATTAAAAATTTTAATCTAAGGCGAAATGCATTTTAGCCTAAGTCTAAGGTTAAATATAATTTTGGAGCAAGTGGCTAAAGGCTAAAGCCTAGGAGTTCTAAAGTCAAATGCATGGTCCAAACCACCATCTAGAGGAGCAAGTCCAAGTTTAAACTACATTATAGTGGGACGTCACTATACTAAAGAAGGGCGCTAGCTAATGTAGAGGAAACGGCCAAGTTTAAAGGTGGTCCAAGTAAATGTTGGAGTGGTTTAAACCTCCGCCAAAACCCTTGCTAAAAGTGGGACGCTATACAAAGTATAGAGAAGGCGTCATATTTTAGAGGGCGGCCATATATGAAGGCTCCACCAAAGTATAGAGGCCGGCCAAAGTTTGGAGGTAGGCGCTACACTATATAGAGGACGTCCAATGTCTAGTGTGGCGCTAATGTATTTAAGAGGGCGCTACTACAATTTGGAAGGGCGCCACATGAAAGTCAATGCCAAGTATAGTGGAGCGCTAGCCATAAAATAGAGGGCGCAAGCTAAATTTGGAGACATCACCTTAATAATGGGCGCTATGTTTAAAGGACCCCACGCTAATTTGGAGGAGCGCTAGCCACATTTGGTGGGCGCTAACCATTATGAAGGAGGGCCCACGCTAAAATAGAGGCGCCACTATTTTAAGAGGACACCTACACTTATTAGAAGAGCGCTAGCTTGCTTAGTGGGGCGCTTACATGTGGAGAAGGCTGCCAATTAAGAGGACGTCCAGCCAAAGATAGAGGGGGGCGCCTAGTTGGCCCATTCTATTTTTATTTTTACCTAAAAGCTGATCTAAGGGTGAATATTAAATCAAAAACCTAGATTTAAAGGTAAATATTACTTGGACATGGATTAAGCATTATGGCCTTTGATTAAAAATTAATCCAAGGGCGTGGATTAATTGAGAAGAATAGAAAGCCAAATACCTAGATCTAGTGGTGTGGATTAAACCCTAGATCTAGATCTAATCTCAACCATTTATCTTCAAGGAGTTGGGATTGTCTCAACTATTTAATGAGGGTCTCACTCCCTCATTAAGGAGGATCTCAGATGCTATTGTTATGCTGCCGGAAATTTCTTGCTCTCATATTCTCTTGCTATACTTTGTATTGAAGATTTGCCCAAGTTGGGCCATTAAATAAAAATTTCTTTGGAGGGATACTATGCTGCAAACTCTTTCATGATCCGAATCTTTGTAAGGTAACCTTGTATTTGTCTTGTTTGCATTTATTGTATTTTTCTAGTTAGCTCTCCACAAAGTGTTTTGTGGAGAGATTAAAGAATAAAAGTGTTTTTATTCTTTCTTATGAATGATTTGACATTTCTTACAAAGTATTTTGCAGGAGCTGTTAGGTATTCATCACTAGGATCACAAATTTTGCAGGCATAGATTTATTTGCAGGTTGTCCAAGCAAGGAGATCTCTCCAAATATCATTCCGGCAACTTTTTTTAAATTCGGCCATTTACTTTCAGCCTATTTAAAACTGGGTTTTATTCACTGTTTAGTGAATATAACCCTTGTTTTAGGGCCCCAACCTATTATATATTAGTTAGGGCTTATATTTCTGCTGTTTAAACACTGTTCAGCTAAGTTTCTTCGATATTTCTCCTCCGATTCTTACAGTTATTCTGAAAATTGCAATTGTATCAGTTCCAGCCTATATTTATCTACACTTTGAGCTTAATCGTGGTATTCCTCGTCTGACATCAAGCAATTGAGATCAGAACGCGAAGCGCTCAAAGCTGTTATAAATATTTGTCTGTCATTCAGTCTGCATAATAGTTTCCAGCCCTTTAAATCTCTCATTTCTGCAATATTTTACACTCATATTTTTTATGTAAATTTGTGAATTTTGTACTAATATTTTAACAACAATTTTTTAGTGTTTTTCTGTGATTTCCAGCAAAGAATAGCTCGCTGGTTTGTGACAGGTTGTGCATGAGTGAAGGAGATTTAATGCCCGAATAGGCCCAGGATCTCTTCAAACTTCCACCGCTTCAAAAGGGGTTCAAACCCTCAACCCTCTCTCTCTTATTTTTCCAATTTATTGTAAACCCCAACGAGAGTCTCTTGGGGTATTCTGTAAAGTCTTGTAAGGCATTTGTAATTTATAAGTAAGTAGATTAGGAAGTAAGGTAGATAACTAGTTCTATTTCCAGCTACCCACCTATCTTGTGACAGACTATCATCTCTGTCACAAAGATTGTTGTGAGGTGAGTTTACGGTATTTAGTTGTGTATTTCTTTCAAGTTTATGTAACTTTAATTTTCTGTTTAAAAGTAATCATACAACCTATCAAACCTGTGTATCCTCTATCCGCTTGTCATCTCCCTTTAGGGACTTCAAGCTGGATATGAAAAACAGGGGAAGTAGGGGCTTAGATAATTAAGATAACTTTCTTTTCTTGTACCACAATCAAACATTTTATTTTACAAGTCCAAGATCAAATACCGGCACCTCCCATAAGGAATACAGCTTGGTTGATCTTGTTGATCGCATTAAAATAAACCTTGCATGTTAATCACCCAGATAAAACTTAACCTTAAAACTTACCAACAACAACTTCCCACATCCTGCTCCTCTACTCGGTTATCACCCTCCGGGGTACTTTGAGATACGACCAGGGGACAGGGAAGTCTTAGTTTAATAGGCATCCATCTAGCCCTTTTTCTGTCAACTAAAAACAGTGACCTCAGGAAGCTAGAAGGGGTAGCAAACCGCGGGCGGTCTCTAGGCTCTTCGACGTCCTCCTTGTTGAGCACCGGGGCATTGGGGATTGACCTGTGAGCTACGGGTGGGCTTTGCTCCCACTTTGTTGAGCGCAACAGCATTCCTTCTTTGACTGGAGAAGTTCTAGATCGGGGTAGTCACACCACCGGATCTAAAACTTAATCAAAGACTTCAACTTTAATAAAATCTATTAAAATAAACCAAGAAGCATTGCAAAACGTCCTACAAACACAGGTCATTCTATTCATCTTTGCCTTGCTGTTCAAGGCTTTTACTGCAAGCACTTTCATTTCTCAGTTACAAGTATTTTCTTTCAGTTTTGCAATCTCATATGGTGACACCTTTAATTCATTTGCTTAAGTAATCGCATTGCTTAACCTTGTAACTTAAAAGTAATCCGTCCTTTGATCTTTGGTACAATAACTTGTTCATATTGTGTAATTCTTTAGCATTTGTTCATATTGTTAATATTGTAAATCTTGCTCAGCGTAGGCAACTGTGGATAATCATTCTTATTCTTTTGTAAGTTTGTAACTTGTAATCTTTTGACTCCATTTAATCTAAGCACTGGTCTTGTAATTTTGTAACCTTAAAAGGATCCCTTTAATTAATTTGTAATTAATTAATAAATCTGGAACTTAGTATTTCGTAGGGACTACCCCCCTTGGCTCTGTTGGAATCAAGCCTAAACGGAGGAGTTGTGGACTGTGGTGACAGTGGTCCCCAGCTCTAACTTGCCCCCAAGGACACACAAAGCGGGTTGGAGACTTTCCCGTGTCTTAAAGTGTGTATTAGGCGGCAACACCTCCCAAATAGGATAGTGGTCTGATGTGGGCTTGACAGGGGGGGAGGGTAGGGTTTGGAGGGGGGGGGGTCAATCTAAAGGGAGGAGAGGAGAGCATGGTTGGCTAAGGGGATGGGAGTGATTGAGAGGTGACGAATAAAAGGAAGTAGGTCATAGCTAGAAAGGACGTAATCTACTACGCTCATAACCCTGTTGTGAGGTTGGCAAGTAAAGAAACGAGAAGACGGGAAGCAAGGGAGGCTGTTAAAGATCAAAAGCTCATGAGATTCTCCAAGCAGCAAGAGGTGTCTACCATATCCTGTATGAGGTCCTAAAGTATTGATAGATGATTGATGAAGTCCCATTGAAGTTGGATCAATCTCCTAAACACAGAACATGTCCTTAGAGTGGTTGTGTAGAGGGATTTGAAGGGCTTTGGTGTGGGTGTTGAAATCGCCCAAAAGTTTGACCTCCCCCACTGTTGAATATTGGGTAATGCTAGGATACAAATCCAAGAAAGTGTCACTGTTGGACTTGCCATGAATAGTGAACTGAGACGAGGCTGGGGCAAATAACAGATTGCTGTGTATAGATCTTTGAGGAGAGGGGAAGATTTGTTGAGTCCGACCCACATGAATCTGGCGAAATGATCTACTGCTACCATACAGACCTTGTCCCGGAGGGAGTTTCTTGTTAGACATGCTACTCCACCTGAACATTGAACCCCACTTGAAGATCTAGTTTCTTGTTGACAAGCAGAGAACCAATGATAACCTGCGATATTAGGAAGTGGCCTGACGGGACTCTTGTGTGTCTTGATAATAAAAAGGAGGTTAGATGAGCCAAGGGCTTGACCAACTCTGGTGCACTCCAGCAGACTACGCCTAACCTGCAGACTTTGCCTTAACACTGGTTCGTTTATCCTTATTACTTATTAATTGTTTTCCACACTTAGCCAAATTTTCGTTACACAACATAACAAGTAAAACACACACAGTATAAGGGTGGGTTTGCCAAACCGGCCAACCCCGTTAACTTTGTATTAATATGAACAATTTATAAAAATGGAGTTGCCACATACGGATAGAGCTCCGGGTGTGCGCCCAACCAACAAACACACCACTGTTTACAAAAATACACCAAGTCGAGTTGACCCCTCCGCGGGCGTCCAACTCTCAAGATTCTCAAACTTCGCTAACCCTCGTAGCTATCGTCAATTGCCTTCTGGACTGAACTCGTCTGGAGCGCCGACTTGCCTGACCGACACTTCTCTGCAACCTTGTTGTGTTTTTTGAGTTAGGCCACTTAGCGACTACGTTGCGACTTGAGCTCGGAAGCCTCCCTAGCTCGCATGTCTAGTGACTTGTCACTTTTCTGCTTGACAAAGCTTTCCAATGCTTGGTTGCCTTCCTTCCGTTTGGCGTTGCGTCTTTATAGCGTCGTGTGGGAGAGTGCGGCCCCAAAGGTGGACATGCTCCTTTACTTAGCGCGCATGCCATCATCCTTGTCGACGCGCTACTCTTGCCAGTGGTCCATGTCCCCCACGCGTGCATGTGCTCACTTGTCGATAGTGTCGTTGGTTGGGCGTCGGTCGCTGCTTTCATGGGCGTCCTCCTTAGCGCGTGTCCAAGTCCTGTGGCGTCATGGTGTTGGGAGTGCCTTGTACGTGTGCTCGGTCCAATGGACCCCTCTAACTGGGCGCTTCCACAAGCGCGTCTCCCGTGCAACCAATGTGGTTTCCAGGTGCGCTTCCATGGAACGTGTCGTCGTTTGGTGTCGTTCCTCTGGGCTTTATCAAGGTGTGTCCGTCCAACGAGCGCTTGGGCTCAAACGTGCTGCTAACCCCCAACTTGCCAAGGTGCCGCACACTTGGGCTTTCTAAGCTCCAAGGTTTGTGTGCGGGCTTTGTTTGTGGGAGCGCGCCCAAACTTGGTTCACGTGCTCCTCATGCATTCCGTCACTTGGCCAAGGAACCACTTGCCAAGTCTTGCCGACCAAGCATGTCTTGCCCACATGGGTGCCCAAGCTAGCTTCTTGGGCGTGAAGAAGGTGGCACTTAGCACATGGTTGTAACAGCCTCCTCTACTTAAAGTGCTTGCCATCCTCGGCAAGGTGTCTAAAACGCTCCATGCTTCCAAACGATGCTGCTGCTAAATTGCACCAGACTTTTCTATTAAGTCCCCACTGCTTGTGTGTTGCTTTGCCAGTGCTCCAGTCTCGGTTCGATATAACATGCTTGCTGAAGACCAAAATGACCCATTACCGTTCTAACATCCCATTGAAGCCCCCACACACTATCTCCTCCTCTGTTTGACTAGTCATTTAGAGAAACCAAGCCGTGAGTATCCAGGGGGCAGGGTATTCTGAATTATGGCTTGGAGGTCCTTGATGACTGTCCATTTTCCTACCCGTCAAGTTGTTGCCACTAACTCCCTTGAGCATTTCAACTCAACAACTTGTGATCGACTCAACAACTTGTGATCGAGTGAGATCAACGTCTAGGAAGATCTTCCTATGGAGAGAGAACAATCATCGCTTGGTTCTCAAAGCCTGAAGTTGGTCTTTTGTTGATATGAATTGAATGAATAGTGTAGAATTGTGACCAAACCATGCCTTCTAAAGGGAAATATTAGGAATCCCTAGGTGATCACGGAGGAACATAATACCCACCTATACAGGGTTTTGGGAGGGAGAGGGCAAAGGAAGGCCCCTAACCTTCAGGTTCAGTTCATGTGCCCATCGATTCTGCTCTTCAAGTAGCTTGGCTTGTATTACTTTCTCAACTACAGTGAGAGGGGGGGGGGGGTTTGTTGCCATCCTTAACCATCGTTGTCCAAGATTTAAGTTGTTTCTTGTTAGAAGGTGGTTTGCTAGTTTCAGATTTCCTCTTGTTTGTTCTTACGGTTGAGGATTTCAACACGCAAGGTATCATTTGGGGGTTGCAAGGCTTCCTATTCTTTTCTCCATCTAGAAGTTTCTTGAGGGATAGGTATCTGGTTCCCCTTTGATTACTCTCTTTGAAAGGGTAAGCTTTTCTTATTGGGATTGTTGCATATTAGTTTTGGGCTTGTATGGTATGTTGTACAACTTGCTGTATGTTGTACGACTTGTACGACTTGTACGGCTCTGCTATCTGCTATACGACTGTTGTGCGTTGTTGTATGACCTGTAGCTTGTATGGTCTTGCTACTGGTATGTAGTACGACTATATGACCCTATTGCTGTACGACTGCTGTACGACCCTCCTACAATGACTGTGAACTCTGCCCAGCTTGTACAACCCTCTTGAAAGAGTCCCTTATTGCTATACTTTTTCTTCCTACCAAATCTGGAAAGTGAGTCCTCCATTTTTTGAAATTGAGTTTCTCACTCAATGCTTGTTGTGTGTGTCTTCTGTTCTCACCTTGGCTGCCTTTTATAATCTTGAGATGAACCAAAACCCTAATCTCCTAACTCTAAGTGATCAATGCTTGACATTATATCTCCCCCTCACTTGAGATCAATGGCTAAGATTCATTAATTAACTCAAATGACTAATGCCAAAAATTAAAGCATTTTATTACTTAGCCTCAATTAATTCTAAAATGACATTTTCTTTAATAATTAACTTAATAGCAGGTATTAATGACGATTTCCATAGTTTAGACACAAACAATGTGGAAATGCCTATTTGAGCTACAAACTTCAACACAAGTTAACATTAGGGTTCAAATCCGTTACAACAATGTACTAAGTATGAACTCAACATGCCACTTACGAGAATAGAACCTGGGTAGGGAGGATAATACTCCATCCCACAACCACTCGAATTAGTTTCATTTGACAATATATAATGATGATGATGATAATAATAATAATAATAATAATAACAATTGCCAATAATCTATTTTTAAGGTCTGTTATACACTAAGGTTGCACTTACACGGATTTCCAGGGAGCCACCAAAGTCTTGAACAAGCTAGTTGTTCATCATCATTAGAGCTCAGAGGTTCCATGGTTACATCAGGATCAGTTGTGGTCCCGTTTTTTAATAAAATGCATGTTTATACTCCTTGGGGAGGCTGTAATAAAGTGTGCTAGCATGGTCAATAATGTAACAGACTTGGCTTTCCTAGGACTTAGACATTGAATTGTCATTCCAAGGTGTTTTTTCCCTTGTTACTTATGCAATGCTGAATAAGCGCTGTATAATTTTCAAGTTTTTCACCACTCCTCCAAAGTTGAAATAATTAATCGAGTGTCCGAGCCGTAAGAGGTTATTAAAGTCTATGGATCTATGTATATAAATATGCTAGACACTTCTTGAGTCATCATGAACATTGCTCTAGGTCCCCATTAGGATTTGTTTTTAATTCTGAGGAAAATAAATTTTCCCGAAAACTTTGGCTATTTTTTTATAGTTTAATTGAGAAATTTCAAAATGTTATAAAAGTGTAGTCTAGAGGGAGAATTTTCCATGGGATTGCTCATTTTCAAACTCAGAGCACCCTCTTTACCCAAAAACCCACTTTTTCTATGTTTTAAGTGATTATTTACTGCAAAAAAGGAAAAAAATAAATAAAAAAATTAGAAAAAGGGAAAATATGGAGAAAAAACACATCCCTAAATCAGTGGAAACTTGTCCTAGACATGTTATGGGTTAACCAAGGATGATGTTGGGGGTAATTCGAGACCAAATTGATTGATTCCAATGAAATCCATGAGGGGGCGAAGTTCTCCTTAGGGGGGCACATTTATACATGAAAGAGCTCACCTCTTGTTGTACATGTGTCACAGAAAGAGGGGAGGGGTGACCTACCTTGTGAGAGGTGGCGCCTACCACCTCTAGCTCACTCTAGCTCACCCCCAATCATCTCAAAAAGCTCCAACACTTGGCAAATTCGCCCTCCTTGGGGTTTGCTCTCATTTTTTCCTATTTAAGCGAGGCTTTCTTCCTCATTTACGGGAGGAAGGAACCTCCGCTCATGTAACCTGTAATTGCTTATCTTTTTATGAATAAAGTTGAGACTTTGGCGGTTAGACTGAAGGTGCAAGAACTCTCATTGTTGTGAATGTTTTATTAATAAACCGAGGTGATATATATTTAGTTCTTTTTCCTTTTAAGCAAGTGTTGATTATCTAGCTAAGAAGATTATATGCTAATCCAAAGAATAGACATTTGAAGGTTCAGTTTGTTTATTTATGTGTAGTTATCCAAGATCCGAGAGTTGCATTTTGTAGTCAATTATACTTGTGCACTTTTAATTTTATTTAATCTACCTTACTAGATCTAATCACTTGTTTGAAGGGTTTTTTAGCTGTGCAGATCAACAAGCGTAGAGTAAGATTGGAGCTCGGCTACATCTTGTCTTCTTCACCACATATTTTGTAGCTAAAGTTTCTTGTTTTTTAGGCATCCTCCTCCTCGATCTTGTTCAAGCTTGGGGTTGAGTTCCTTCTCTTTCCTTCTTCAAAACTACAATTCTCTTTCTTTCCAGTTACTTTCATTTAACAAGTAAATCGTATGTTAAAGTTCATCATTTTTATTTACTTGTTTTATTAGATCCAAAAAATGTTTTTAAGTTTACATTATAAGCTTAGATCTAGTTCACCTCTCTTTGTGCTTGATACCTTAAATTTCTCCTATCTTCTGCAAGTACTATGTAGGTTTATTTTAATGTATTTTTAGCTAACTACTAACCTTTTCTGGTGAGTTTTGCTTGCTGGTTTTTAGCAGGTTGGAGGAAAAAGAGAGGGAGGTGTTGTCGAAAAATTGAGTTTTTGGTCATTTGGAGCATCCATAGTTCATTTCTCTTCTCCCTCGGCACTTGTAAAACCCTTTTTGATCCATTTGTCAAGGGTGAGAAAAGGGTATTCCTTTTTCTTAATAACATTGTAATAAATCATAATAAAAAAACAAGTGGGATTACAGCTCCCACACCCTCCTTCCCCAATTTGGGGGAAGCCTGTATCTGTCCATTTATTTGCTTTTTACCCACACAGTATTAAAGTAGATCTTTTTTTTCCTTTTTGCAATAAAATAGATCAATCATTTCACTTTAAGTTTCATCTTTTCTTTCTCGCAAAATTGAACACTAACCCACCCAGCCTTGCTCTTTCGAGTACGACCTTTAGGCCTGAAAGAGACTCTTGGTTGTAGTAATTAGTTTCATGATTTTCCTTTCGTGCATTTACAATCTTTAATCGAAATCAACATTTGCCATTCCTATGTATGCTCTTGCCCATCGCAGATTCGCCCTGAGCTTTGGTGTCACGTCCCCTCCCCTCTACTCGCCAAGAGAGAGGACGCAACCTACTGCGCTCTGTCTATCAAACCGGGAAATCTAGCCCCATGAACATAAACAATAATGCATTGAAAATAAAATACATATGCAGATGAATAATGCAATAATATACATCGGAAGCAGATCTCATTCAACACATTCATAATGTTCATAATAATTCGTAAAGCAAATACATTGCATAATTAACACAAGAAAATACTTATCTTGAAAAGGAGCTGTCCCACAACTAGCTATGTCGCTGCAACGTTCCACCCTATGAAACCGGATTCGTTCTCTAGCCCCCTCGTGTCCCGTGGGGATCGAATCGGACACGATTCGAGTCCGACACGAGCCCGATTCGACTTCCAGTCGAATCCTAAAATCGGACACGAAAATCCATCGAATCGAACACGAAAATGAATCGTGTCCCAAAAACCGGACACGAATCCCGAAAACAGGACACGTGACCGGCGGAAAAAGACAGCTGGGTTTGCTTAAATTGAATTTTTTGTCTTTCATTTTGTCATTTGAAAGGAAGCAATTGATTGAGAGTGAGTTTTATGTGCAGATGAAGGAGTTTTGAAGGAGATTTGAAGGCTATCCATTGTTTCCAAGCGGTTCCAAGTGCATTCTAGTGGATTTGTGGAGAGGATTGCAAGCTCAACCATCACACAAGAAAAGGAATGTCTCAATCAGCTAGGGCAGGAGGTAGGGGTCAAAGGAAAGGGAGAAATGCACCATCTAGGGCCTCCCCTCCTATTCCACCAAGCACAACCGGTTCTCCTCCTCCGTCAAGTGCTCCATCGGCTGCTAGTGGAGCTCATGCTCCATATAACCCTGTTTTAGCAAGACAACAAGCCCAAGAAAAAAAATACCCTTTGTGGAAGTATGTGACAAGGAAAGATGGGCCCGGGGCAAAGCTTGGTGGGGGAGGCAATGTGTCTTGGAGATGCAATTTTTTCCA
>LPNX010312898.1:175565-190664 GCA_001517045.1 Pseudotsuga menziesii | reverse complement strand
TATATATATATATATACTCTACACCAACAGGAGGAGCTTACACGCTGGAGGGTATTTGGTGTCCCAACATTGACTCGTTTTATTCTGTCTCAAATGTTTCTTTTGCAGTTACAAGATATGAAAAGATCTTTTGTTTGTTTGGAGACGATGTGGGCACTTTGCTGATATATCTATGGGCTTTGCAAACAATCCATAAAGTTGTCAACATAGTGATTTAAATTTGATTGATAATTGTCAGTGAAAATTGCTGCAGTTTCTTTGCTGAAGCATGTTTACTTTTTCTGATGAACATGTACCATTTTATCCTTTTAGAAAAAATTTCTAATTAATATCTGTAATTTGCAGTGGATTGCTTCATATTTCAAACATATCTCGTGCTCGAGTTCCATCTGTTAAAGAGCTGTTTACAGAGGGTGAAAAGGTCAAAGTTATGGTGGTCCATTCCATGTTCACAAATAGAATTTCCTTCAGGTAAAATTTTCTGAGTTTATCTATAAGTAGCAAACTATTGTAGGAGGAGACTGGTGAATCTCTTCTTTATGGTCTGAAAATAAGATTTTTGGTTGGTTCACATAGAGGGTGACGAACTGGATGTCCAAGCCAACCCCAAGAAAAGGAATGTATTTTGACATTCATTATTTGATTTCATCTTTTCATTAGAGATGCCTATATTCTTCATCCTCTTTATATGGTTCAGCCCAATGTTTTCTTTCCTTTTTAGTGGTTTTTTTCCCTCCAGTTTGTAAAGCAAGGTATCTCTTCTTCAGTTTGTAGAACAAAGGCTAGTCACTCTAAGCACACTTCTAAGGTCAATTTACCCAATCTCTCTTTTGTTTGAACCCTATCAACTCTATTCCTTATTAAATTAACCTATTCTGTAATAATAAAAGGAAATGATCTTGAACTATAAGAGGATGAAGATGTTATTGGGAGCTTTAAAGAAAGGAAACCTCCAAGACAATTTTTATGAATAAGGGTTGTGTCAGTTTATCTGTTGCTGAGACACTGTTCTTCAGCAGCAGCGCATTCAGCAGATCTGTACAGACTCAGTCCTTGTGCAGGTATGGGGGAGGCAAAGTTACGGTTAGGGTGCAACAGCAGTTAAGAAGGCATCTGTGGTTAAGGTGCATACATGCTTGCAGCATGCATGCACCATCTTTAGCAGGTTTTCTATCTTTGGAAGGTGCATGCTTTTCATATTTAGAAAATGCTTTTTTTTATCTGTAGCTAGGCACAGTTCTTAATTTATGAAAAGTGCATGGCTTAGAGGAGTTCCAGATTTAGCTTAGGCACACCTTCCTAGGTAGGAGGTGCATGCTCGCATGCAGAGCTAACCTCTCCTAGGGGTCGCTATGTTTTAGGAAGCTTGTGCACTTTCCACTAGGCAGATTAGGTTTAGTGTTTTTCTGTCTAGCCTAGGCAAACCACATGGACAGTCTGTTGCCGCCTAATTCACACTTTAAGGTGCAGGAAAGTCACAACCTGCTATGTGTGTCCTTGGGGGCAAGTGAGAGCTGGGGACCACTGTCACCACAGTCCACCACTCCTCCGTTTAGGCAAGATCCCAACAGAGCCAAGGGGGGTAGTCCCTATGAAAAGACTATGTTCCAGGTTTATTAATTAATTGAAGATTAATTAAAGGGATCTTTTTATTAAGATTACGAAATTACAAGACCAGTGCCTATATTAAATGGAGTCAAAAGATTATAAGTTACAACAATAACAAATCAAAGTATTTAAGCAATGTACAGCTGATCTAAACTTATCTGTATAAACAAAGATAGCAAAAGAAAATGCTTTAATGTGAAACTTATTGAATCAACAGGAAATAAAGGAAAGAAAGACTTTAAGTTTGATTCATTTGAAGCAATTTAAACAAATATTAAATATTCACCGCATGAACAAATATGAAACTGAAAGTAAATGAGACTGAAAGTAATGTGTTGGAGTGCTTGCAGTAAAAATAAAGTGAAAATGATTGTAGTAAAACCTTGAACAGCAAGGCAAAAATAAACAGTATTGATCTGTGTTTGTAGGACGTTTTGCAATGCTTCTTGGTTAATTTTAATAAATTTCAATTAGAGTTGTTCTTCTTGAAGTTAGTTTTAGATCCGGTGGTGTGACTACCCCGATCTAGTTCTTCTCAAACTGAAGATGGAATGCTGTTGCGCTCAACAGGTGGGAGCAAGCCCACCCCTAGCTCACAAGTCGAACCCCAATGGCCCGGTGCTCACAAGGAGGACGAAGAAGCGCCTAGAGACCCCCTCGGTCTACTACCCCTTGCAGCTTTCGAGTCACTGTTTTTAATCAACTTGAAAGTCTCTAGATGGATGCCTATTAAACTAGGACTTCCCTTTCCCCTCGTCGTATCTCGGAGTACCCCGGAGGGTGATAACCGAGTAGAGGAGCAGGATGTTGGAAGTTGTTGTTGGTAAATTTTAATAATAAATTTTAATCTTGATGGTTAAGATGCAAGGTTTATTTTAAGAAAAAGATCCCCAAGATGACTTGGGAAGTACAGTGATTGATTGTAGATTGTAGTACAAGAAAAAGAAAGTTAATCTAATTACTTAAGCCCCCACTTACCCTGTTTTTCATATCCAGCTTGAATTCCCTAAAGGGAGATGACAAGTGGATAGAGGATACACAGGTTGGATGGATTTTATGGTTACTTCTTTAACAAAAAACGAAACTTGCATAAACAAAAACTTGAAAGCAACTAAACTATAGTAAACTCACCTCACAACAATCTTTGAGACATAGATGATGGTCTGTCACAAAGATAGGTGGGTAGCTGGAAATAAAACTAACTATCTATCTCTTCTTAATCTACTTACTCATAAATTGCAAATGATTACAAGACTTTAAAGAATACCCCAAGAGACTCTCTTTGGGGTTTACAATAACAGAAAATTTTGAGAGAGAAAGTTGAGGAATGGAACCCCTTTTATGCCGGTTGAAGCTTGAGGAGATTTTATGTCTTTTGGGGCAGCAATTCTTCTTTAAATGTGAATAACCTGTCAAAAACCAGCGAGGTATTTTTCGCTGCAAATCACATAAAACACTAAAAAAAAGGTTGTTAAAATATTAGTACAAGATTTACAATTTTTCACATAAAAATCTAAGTAACAGACAAATATCTATAACATCATTGAGCGCTTCGCGTTCTGATCTCGGTCCTTTGAGTTCAGATGCGGGATACCACGATTAAGCCCAAAGTGTTATGATAAATACTTGCTGAAACTAGTATAATTACAAATTTACAAAAAATTTCTGAATGTAATAAATGACAGTAATATGGAATTTAGAGGGCTGGAAAATGAATTTCCAGCCACCTAAATGAAGTAAAACTAGTAGAAATAAAAGGTTAAATTAATATATAAGGGCTTAGGGCTCTAAAACAAGGTTTATATTCACTAAACAGTGAATAAAACCCTGTTTAAAACAGGTTGAAAGTAGATGGCCGAATTGAAAATGTTGCCGGAATGATGTTTTTTGAAGGAATTTCTTTGCTTGGATAACCTGCAATACAAACTATGCCTGCAAAATATTGTAACTCTAGAGATGAACACCTAACACTTCCTGCAAAACACTTTGTAAGAAATGTCAAATCATTCACAAAAAAGAATAAAAACACTTCTATTCTTTAATCTCTCCACAAAACACTTTGTGGAGAGCTAACTAGAAAAATACAACAAATGCAACAAAATAAATACAAGGTTACCTCAGAAAATATAGATCATGAAAAGTTGCAGCATAGTATTCCTCCAAAGAATTTTATTAAAATAGCCCAGCTTGGGCAAAACTTCAATACAAGGTAGCAAGAATATGAGAGTGAGAAGAAGAATTTTCCGGCAGCATAACAATAACATAAGAGATGGTCAATAATGAGGGAGTGATACCCT
Source organism: Pseudotsuga menziesii (assembly GCA_001517045.1). Taxonomy (NCBI): domain Eukaryota; kingdom Viridiplantae; phylum Streptophyta; class Pinopsida; order Pinales; family Pinaceae; genus Pseudotsuga; species Pseudotsuga menziesii. Next base: position 186,759 of record LPNX010312898.1, on the reverse strand, counting down.
CATTATATAGTTGAGGCAAACCCCCAACCCTTTGAAGCTCAATGGTTGAGATTAGATCTAGATCTAGGGTTTAATTCACACCACTAGATCTAGGTATTTGGCTTTCTATTTCTCTCAATTAATCTCCACCATTAGATTAATTTTAATCAAAGGCTAAGAGACTTAATCCATGTCTCAAATAATACTAGCCTTTAGATCAAGCTCTTTGGCTAAATATCCACCATTGGATGAGCTTTTAGTAAAATGGAAGAAACAAGAGTAGGCCCACTTAGGCACCCCTCTAAGTATGGTAGAAAATCCCCAAATATGGCAAAACGTGGGATAAAATAGCTAATACCATCTCCAGTTTAACGCCCCTCTAAAATGTAAAACGTGGGCAAAAATGCATTCGCCCTCCTCTATCTTTAGTGGCGCTCTACTAAATATTAGCGCCCCACCATTTTTGTGGCGCCTCCATTTTGGGTAGCGCCCTCACTAAATATAGTGGGCGCTCCTTTGCAAAAACGTGGGCCTCTTCTTACTCTAGCGCCCTTTTAATTTTGGCTAGCGCTCCTCTAAAGCTAGCGCCTTCACCATACTTGGGGGCGTCTCTATATTGGACGTGGGTCCTCCTTTATCATGGCGTGGGCCCTTCTTTATGAGCTAGCGCCCCTACTAAATTTGGCCTTGACTTTATATGGCGCCTCCAATTTGAGCGTGGGTCCCTTCTTTTTAGTGCGCCCTCCATCAAATTGGTTATATCTCCATGTAGTTTAGCGCCCTCTTCATTGCTTGGACGCTCCACTAAAATGATAGTGGAGATTTTTATGTTAGCGCCCACCTCTAGAGTTTGGCAAGGCCTCCAAATTTGGTCTTTCCATGTTAATATGGCCGCCCCACTATTATATGATGGCTCCTTTATACATTGACGCCTCCTTAATATAGTTAGTGGCCCAATAATGTGGACGCCTCCATCCTTAATGAGGGTTTTAATATTTAACTTAGCCTTGACCTTGGTCATTAGCTCCAAATAAATATTCATCCTTTTGACTTAGGATAAAAATTTAAATTCACCTTAGATAAAAATATTTCAATTAAATTTTTAAATTTTCCTAGAATTGACTTTAGGAAAAATTAAAAATAACTTGAAAATTTAATATCTAGGCCATGGGGGGTAAAAAAAACTTTGGAGTAAGTTCTCCTAGGCTTAGGAACCCCCAAACCATCTTACCATGGCATTTCTTGATTTTTTACTTCAAAATCAAAAAATGTGAATTTTGACTTGGGGAATTTAATTAATTCCCTAGGAAAAATAGACCTTGCTTAGACAAAATGGTCTATCTCCTCAACCACTCATCGGAATGACATGGGACTCGAAGCAATGGCTTAGGGGGTTTCATAGCAATTAACTTTGCATTCATAGCCCCTATTACAAAATGCCATGCTCGAGCGATTACATTATTACATCAAAAACTGAGTTAATTAATCACCATGGGGTGACATTAATTAACTAGGAAAAATTAATAAAAATACAACAACATTACGAAATTCCGCAAGACTCTAGACAAACGCCTAGCATGGTCATGAATCACACTTTGAAGCCTTAGCCACCTCATGGAATTGACTGGTAGAACGCCCGTCACCACTTTGGAGGATTTTGAGTGAAAACCAAACCGATTAAACTCGTTTGTTCAACAAGGTCAATTGGAAAGGGAAAAACACTCGATGAGGGGACTTCCCTAACAACCCGTTCCATGGTGTGGCATCCATATCATATGACCACACTAGCACATTAAATTACATTAATTTTCCCACGCAGGGGAGCGGACATTTCGTTTTACAAAGGGGCAATAACCCTGCAGAAATGAAAAATCCTCAGATTTTTCTAAGGTACAAATATGTACACTTCGTGTACATGGAGTTGCCACCTAGTCGAAATAGGTGGGCAACACAGTCCGAATTCATTGTTAACCCTATCCTTTTCTTAGCCTATAAAAGAAAGACAGGGTGCACCACTAGGATGTTTATAGTTTTGGGCTTCTTGCTTTGTAAATTTTTTTTCATTTAATAGAGAGATGTGATTGAGTGCTGCAAATTAAGCCTGCTGTTCCTTTTATTCAGATTGACGTGTTTGTAGATCTAGCATTCCTTTATGCACTGTTTTGTTAGGAGTAGACTCAGTTTCAGTGTCTTAGCCTAGGTTTTTGTTTTAGGTGTGCAGATCTGCTTACCATGCACTAAAACATTAACATGGTATTAGAGTTGTACATCTGAAATCTTCTACCTGGCATATCGGGGAGGTTGTTGCCTGTGAGAGAGAGCAGCTATCAGAGGATTTCAATCGGTTTGATGCCTAGATTGGAGGATTTGTGCCTAAGATAGGCACATGGACATGAGAGGGTTCTGTGGCTGAGATGCTTGTGAAACTCCAGTGATTGGAATATTGGTTAATGCCTATGATAGGCGATCTGTGCATGTGATAGGTTGGTGATCTGATTTATTTGGTTGGCTGATTTGCTTGTTTGAGGTGTAATTAAGGAGATTGCAGGGATGGTGAGCATATTTGGTCTTAGAGAAACAATGACTTTGTTACCTTCTAAATCTCCACCTCTAAAATATTCAAGTCCATGCAAGAATGTAAACCTAGGGCAACTTATTAGAAACCCGACCCAAGTCACCTCAGTATGATTGTTAATTTACCCTTTTAATCTTCTTTAACAAATCACATTTACCAATCCAACACTTTCTGAAGTACAACAGATAATTTTGTGGTGAATTCAAGTAGATTAGTGCCTGTCATTGGGATAAATGGAGTCAAAATACTTTGAAGTTTGAAAGACTTAATGAAAGGCAATATTAAACCCAAGAATATGTTTGAAACAGCAATCAATCTTAGCTATAACAGTGCTGCAAAACCATATTTCAGCCAACCCATACGAAGCTCATAAATATACATTAGTATTTTTATTGCATTCTTGTCCCTTCACATAAAATCAGAATCTGAAAATAAAGTAGAAGACTTTTTTATTAAAGAGAACAGCCCACGTACAGCATAAATCAGACCTGAAATTAGGGTCTAGAAAAGGACTGTACAGTCTCTTTTCAGACTTCAATAATGCTAAAGATAAACCTCAAAACAGCAGCGATAATCCCAGCATAAGAGACAAAAAGATAAGGTACAGCAACAGCTTCACAAATGATGATGACAGACCTGAATGTTTCCTCAAGAAGCTCCAAACCTGCACACGATCTCTTCATCAACAGACGAAGTGCTTTAGGGATTTCTCCACAATGAAAGCACACCTTGCAAATGAGGATATGACTCCCTTTTATAGTTTCATTTTTAGCCAATAGATCCCTCTAGAAACTCCTAATCTGCCCTCTTCTAGATACTTCTCGCTTCTAGATGCTTCTATCTATAGTACTCTTCTTAATATTGAGATATGATCATTAGCCTCTAGAAATTTCCTTCTTTGTATCTGGACTCTTCTAGAATGTTCCACATGTTCTTGGAATCTTCTAGAGCTTCTAGGTACTTCCATTGGCTTTTAGGGACTTCTAGATCTTGTAAATGCTTCCAGAGCCTTCTAGAACCTCTAAATGCTTCCAAAACTTTCCCGAATCTTCGATGTGATCTTCTAGAATATTCTACACCAAGTGCTCCCCTTTCACTTTCAGGTGTTAATACATTTGCTAGAGGAAGCCTCTAGCTTCACTCATTGGAAGTGCAGGATTTGGATATTATTGGAGGAGGCTGATCTGTGGACCATTGTTTAGAGGAAGCCTACAATTTCCACTAATACCCAACAACTTGTTGAGCATAACAAGAAGGTTGCTAAGGCGAAGAGAGGATCATACTGGATTCCATGAAGGACCACTTGATCCCTCAAGGTAAATTGGTTCAAAGGATGTACGGAGCATTGATCTCTCTTTATCAGAGTGCCAATGTCTCATGTAAGATGTTTTTGAGAAACAAGCTCACCGTTGCTTGCATGAGTGACACAGACACAACAGTCAGCTACTTGATTAAGATCTTTGAGCCTAGAGATAAGCTCTTAGCTATGAGAGAAAAGATTGGGAATGAGGAGTTAGTGCCCATGGCACTAAACAAGTATTTAGTAAGTACCTTGAGAACCCTTTATGCAGGGTGTTTGTGCTTGCTGTTGCTCATCTTTGAGAAGCTTTGGGATGATTTCATCCAAGAAGAAACAAGGGGAAGGATAGTAGCAACCAAAGTGGAGGAGAACAAAAACCTAGCCCTAATTGGGAAGGTGAGGAGAGGAGGTAAGAAAGGAGGACCCATGAGTGGTTAGTAGGGAAAGAAGGACGAATCGGTTTCTTCAAATTAGGGGAAGAAAGACCTAAGTCATGCAAAGTCTTTGAAGTGCCACAAGGTGAGCCACTATGCACATTAGTGTCTTGAGAAGAAGAATGCCAAGTAGCAACCTATAGTTTGTAGGGAGTGCAAAAGCTTCAACCAGAGTAATTGCAAAGAGGGAGTGTTAGTTTGTTTGTTGCTGAGTCACTCCTTTAGCAACAACACACTTCACAAATCCATACGATGTTGGTTTTTGTGTAGATATGAGGGAGGCACAATTATAGAGAGGGCACAACAACAATTAAGAAGGCGTTTGTGGTTAAAGTGCATGCATGCTCTCAACATGCATGCAACATCTTTATAAGGTTTGCTATCTTTGGAAGGTGCATGCTTTTCATTGTTATAAAATGTTTTTTTAATCTGTAGCTAGGCATAATTCTCAATTTAGGAAAGGCACATGGCTTAGAGGAGTTAAAGGTTTATCTTCAATGCACCTTCCTAGGTAGAACTCAGGAGGCACATGCTTGCATGTAGATTCAATCTCGTCTAGTGGGGTGCCCTATTATAGGTAGCTTGGGTGCATTCTTTTAGGCAGATTGGGATGAGGGTTTCTTCTCTCTTATCTAGGTGCACCATAAGGATGATCAAGGTTCATTGTTAGCCCTAGCCTCTTCTTATCCTATAAAAGAAGGGCAAGGTGCACCATTGGGATGCTTAGATAGTAGAGTTTGAGATTATTGTTAGACTTTTGGGTTACTTCATAAGTGTTCAACCATGTTTGGGGTCGTCCATGAGATTTGGGGTACATGGTGTATGAATAACCCCTGTATGATTTGAGATGGATTCTATCATGTGAGATGGCTTGTGATGTGTATGCATGCTTGAGATAGCTTGCTCAGCGGAAGTTTGACCTCAAGATGGTGGTGGCTTGGCTTTCTTCCCTTAGGCATCGAAGATATTTTGGTAGTTTGCTGGATGCCCTTCATTGAGGCCTTAAGGAGGAGCCACTTACTTGGAGAGCATCCTTTAGGGGGATGTTGAGGTTTTGCGTCATGGAGGAGGGCTTCAAGACCTATTTGACATGTGGTAGTGTGGTTTCCTATTTGGAGGATTGGAGATGGCTCGAGTATGCATGGGGCTTTGATAGTGTTCCTGTAAGGGGTAGTTGACCTTGTACTTTGCTTTGGAGGATAGATGGAGTCTATGGAGGCTTGTGATGGATTGGTGTGGACTTGCCTTGAATAGCTGCATTAGTGTGGATTCATTATTGTGCACGACATTACTATTGGAGCATGACACATATACTTTAGAGTGGACGTCTCACTTGTGTTGGCCTACAAGGTTCATGTAGGTTGCTTGTAAGGGCTTGTGCCCTCATATTATTGTTGGCCTCACTTACCTCTCATATAATCCAAGGAAGGACATAGTCCTTTTATACAATCATAACACCATCATTTGTACACTTAAAGGAGGGCTCTTTTTTCATTTGAATGGCCAAGTTGGGGTTTGTTTATGTAAAAGTGTTGGTCCATGGTTTGGTCATGGCAGGTCCTCCTAGTTTTCATTTCAACAAGTATTGACTTCGTGGCTTTGCTGATTTCCCTTTTGCGTGGTGGAAGTCCCTCATCATGTTGGGCATTTATGCCTTGGGTTGGTGTCCGATCTTTCTTGGGATGACTCCATTAGGACACATGGCTTAGGGGCTCATAGCCACACTTTTGTTTATGCTTTATAAAGGTGATTGCACATGTAAGGGTTGTCATACCTATCTTTGCACACTTCATTCATACCCACTTGGACCTATTTTTGTTATGTATTAACTCTCCTTTTGGATTTGTTCGTGATAAAGTCTAGTAGTCTCTTTGTAATGGCAGAGAACTTGACCACTACTCTAGCGACAGATTAGGATCTTGCCCCAAAATGTGTCACACTGGGCAGGATCCTATCTCTTTAGGCTTCCCTGTTTCACTTGAGGAAACCCAGACTAACCACGGGAGGTGTTTTTTCATTTGAAAGGCCAAGTTGGGGCTTGTTTTATGTAAAAGTGTTGCTCCATGGTTTGGTCATGGCAGGTCCTCCTAGTTTTCATTTCAACAAGTATTGACTTAGTGGCTTTGCTGATTGCCCTTTGGTGTGGTGGAAGTCCCTCATCATGTTGGGCATTTATGCCTTGGGTTGGTGTCCGATGCTTCTTGGGATGGCTCCATTAGGACACATGGCTTAGGGGCTCCTAGCCACACTTGTGTTTATGCTTTATAAAGGTGATTGCGCATGTAAGGGTTGTCATACCCATCTTAGCACACTTCATTCATACCCATTGGACCTATTTTTGTTATGTATTAACCCTCCTCTTGGATTTGTTGTCACAAAGTCTAGCAGTCTCTTTGTAATGGAAGAGAACTTGACCACTACTCTAGCGACAGATTAGGATCTTGCCCCAAAATGTGTCACGCTGGGCAGGATCCTATCTCTTTAGGCTTCTTGGTTTCACTTGAGGAAACCTGGACTAACCATGGGAGGTGTTTTTTCATTTGAAAGTCCAAGTTGGGGTTTATTTTATGTAAAAGTGTTGGTCCATGGTTTGGTCATGGCAAGTCGTCCTAGTTTTCATTTCAACAAGTATTGACTTAGTGGCTTTGCTTATTGCCCTTTGGTGTGTTGGAAGCCTCTCATCATGTTGGGCATTTATTCCTTGGGTTGGTGTCCGATGCTTCTTGGGATGACTCCATTAGGACACATGGCTTAGGGGCTCCTAGCCACACTTGTGTTTATGCTTTATAAAGGTGATTGCGCATGTAAGGGTTGTCATACCCATCTTAGCACACTTCATTCATACCCACTGGACCTATTTTTGTTATGTATTAACCCTCCTCCTTGATTTGTTGTCACAAAGTCTAGCAGTCTCTTTGTAATGGTAGAGAACTTGACCACTACTCTAGCGACAGATTAGGATCTTGCCCCAAAATGTGTTACGCTGGGCAGGATCCTTTCTCTTTAGGCTTCCCGGTTTCACTTGAGGAAACCTGGAGTCTGGACTAACCACGGAAGGTGTTTTTTCATTTGAAAGGTCAAGTTGGGGTTTGTTTTATATAAAAGTGTTGGTCCATGGTTTTGTCATGGCAAGTCGTCCTAGTTTTCAGTTCAACAAGTATTGACTTAGTGGCTTTGCTTATTGCCCTTTGGTGTGGTGGAAGCCCCTCATCATTTTGGGCATTTATTCCTTGGGTTGGTGTCCGATGCTTCTTGGGATGACTCCATTAGGATACATGGCTTAGGGGCTCCTAGCCACACTTGTGTTTATGCTTTATAAAGGTGATTGCGCATGTAAGGGTTGTCATACCCATCTTATCACACTTCATTCATACCCACTTGGACCTATTTTGTTTATGTATTAACCCTCCTCTTGGATTTGTTGTCACAAAGTCTAGCAGTCTCTTTGTAATGGCAGAGAACTTGACCACTACTCTAGCGACAGATTAGGATCTTGCCCCAAAATGTGTCACGCTGGGCAGGATCCTATTTCTTTAGGCTTCCCGGTTTCACTTGAGGAAACTTGGACTAACCACGGGAGGTGTCCCTAGTTCTGCTTTCCCAAGTACTGACCGAGACAGAGTCTTAGCTTTCGAAATGTAGTTACAAAACCGCTTTTAGGATGGAACACCCAAGGTACTAAGCGTATTTAGGCAAAAGGTAAAAAAAAGGTACCTTGGGGGAATTTCTATCTAGGAGTAAGATGAGAACACAAAACAATCAAAACAACTCCTATGACAGACACAAAACAAGCAGTATACAAGCTAAGTATGAAATACACACTGCTTGAATGAATTATGGTCTCTAAGTATGCCAACAATGGTTGAGTTATGAATATTAGGAGGCTGGTCTGATATATGTAATTATGTGGATTATAAACCAGCCAACAAAAATCAGCCTATAGAGTATTAAAATCAGGCTTAGAGACAAAATATGCAAAGTGTTAATTTTTGGCTCTATTTTCAAGTGATTTTAAAGGGTTTTGGGCATGAAATCACCCATAAAAGTTGAATATGGAATTAAATAAGAGAGCTGGGTTGATTTTAGGCTTGTCTTAGCATGAAATTGACCTCGTTGTGCATAAAAGTCAGATTTGGTTACTCAGACCAGTAAGATAAACTAGCATGTTGGTATTCCAAAACAAGGTTCTAATGGCTGAAAATTGAAATATTTAGCAGTGCCTATCCTAGGGGGTATATGGAGTAAAAAATATGTTACTTGAACATAGAAAAGATCCCCCATTGATGTCTGAAAGTTACAGCCACTAAGATTGAATTCTAAACCCCCTGTTGCCGCCTAATACGCACCTCAGGCAACTAATCAGCTTGGGTCAGAATTATGGTTTATAACAGTATACTATAAACAACCACGAAAGTTTGAGGAGTCCTTATCCAAAGTAGTAGCAGGTTGAGAAAGGTTTTTGTTCAGTTTGCATTGGGGCTGTCACAGTTGTATCAGAGCCACAGATTCTGCTAGCCTGTGTGTTATCACTGGAAATTTACCAAAGGTTGTGAAGGCTTATCCCCAAGTAACAACAAAACCACTTTTGAAGAGAAAACTGGCTTTCTTCTTTTCTAAGAGGGATCTTTCACAAAATATTAACAAGGCCAGATATGTACAAGTAAAAATGTGTATAGTTTGTAAGATTGGTTGAAACTGAACACAGGACCATTGGGCTATGGAGTCAAGATGTGGAATATGGATAACCGAACTCTCTGCATGGAATTTTGAACACAGAGGCAAGATAGCTACTTAGTCACAGTCAAAATTTGATTGTCTGGTGGAAAATGAAGAACATAAACAGACCATTAACACAGAGCATTATGAAATGAATTCTGTATCAATTTTAGAAGAAAGGTTTTGTGGACATTTGAAAAGAACAACTAGAGCATGCTAACATAAATTCTAAAAATGTTATACTCTCATTCCAGAAGTGAAAGAAAACATAATGGACAGATAAACTGGAAAAACATTCACATGAGAAAGGAAAGTACAGACTGTAACATTGGATAACACATGAATGAAAACACCAACTTCGGCTCTGTAATTTTATTAAGAAACACTTGAAAACATACAACTGCAAAATTACATCGGTTCCAACCCTTTCTCCCTCTGCAGGGGGCAAATTTATAATGTCTCGGACTTCCTAGACCGACCTGTTGCCCACCTATTTCGACTAGGTGGCAACCCCATGTACATGAAGTGTACATAATTGTACCTTGGAAAAATCTGAGGATTTTTCCACTTCTGCAGGGCAATGGCCCCTTTGTAAAACGAAATGTTCGCTCCCCTGCGTGGGAAAATTAATGTAATTAATGTGCTAGTGTGGGTCATGTGATATGGATGCCACACCATGGAACTGGTTGTTAGGGAAGTCCTCTCATCGAGTGTTTTTTTTCCCTTTCCAATTGACCTTGTTGAATAAACGAGTTTAATCGGTTTGGTTTTTCACTCAAAATCCTCCAAAGTGGTGACGGGCGTTCTACCAGTCAAGTCCATGAGGTGGCTGAGGCTTCAAAAATGATTCATGACCATGCTAGACATTTGTCTAGAGTCTTGCGGAGTTTCGTTATGTTGTTGTACTTTTAATTTTTTCCAGTTAATTAATTCCACCCCTTGGTGGTTAATTAACTGAGTTTTGATGTAATAATGTAATCGCTCAAGCATGGCATTTTGTAATAGGGGCTATGAATGCAAAATAAAATGGCTATGAATGCAAAATAAAATTGCTATAAAACCCCCTAAGCCATTGCTTCGAGTCTCGGGTCGTTCTGATAAGCGGTTGAAGAGATAGACCAATTTTGGTCAGAAGGGGTCTATCTCCCCTAGGGAAATTTTTAATTTTCCTAAGTCAAAAATTTAAATTATTTGATTTTGAAGGAAAAAATCAAATAAGGCCATGGTAATTAAGTTTGGGGGATGGCTAAGCATAGCCAAAATTTCATTTAAATAAACCCCCCATGGTCAAAATAAATGTTTGAAGATCTCCTAAGTGGGGCGTCTCTTTTGTCTTAATAAAATAAAAAGATTAAAAAATTAAAGATCAAAAGTTAAAAATTAAAAAATAAAACATTAAAAATAAAAAAATAAAAATAAAATATAAGATTAAAACTTAAAAATAAAAGATAGTAATTAAAAAATAAAAGAATAAAAAGATAAAATTTTTAAAAATAAAAGATCAAAAATTTAAAAAATTAAAAAATAAAATATTAAATAGAAAATCAAAAAATTAAAAAATTAAAAATTAAAAATTAAAAATAAAAAGATAAAAACTTGAAAATAAAAGATAAAAGATTAAAGATTATATGAAAGATTAAAAATGAAAGATAAAATTAAAAAAATAAAAAGATAAAAAACAAAAGATAAAAATTAAAAATAAAAAAATTTAAAATTTAAGTCAAAGGGGCCCCCACTTGAGTCAAAAACCCTAGATCTAAAGGTGAGGAATGGCTAAGGCATGGATCAAGCTCCTTAGCCATTGATTAAAAAATAATCTAAGGGTGGAGAATGGTTGAGAGAAATAAAAGTCAAAAACCTAGATCTAGTGGTGGAGATCTAATCTAGATCTAGATCTAATCTTGGCCATTGATCTTCAAGGGGTTGGGGGTCCTCCTCAACTATAAAATGAGGGTCTCACTCCCTCATTTGAGAGGTTCACTCATGCTATTGTTATGCTGCCGGATTGTATACCATTTTTTGTAATCTTCTTGCCCTAGTTGGGCCACATAATACAAGAAAGCTTTGGAGGGATATTGTGCTTCATTTTTTACTTTCATGATCACTTTGTGAGGTAACTTGTATACAGTATAGCTTTGTATTTTTGTTTTTGTCTAGTTAGCTCTCCACAAAGTATTTTGTGGAGAGATC
>LPNX010312898.1:155728-174945 GCA_001517045.1 Pseudotsuga menziesii | reverse complement strand
AGTTGCGGACTGTGGTGACAGTGGTCCCCAGCTCTCACTTGCCCCCAAGGACACACATAGCAGGTTGTGACTTTCCTGTGTCATAAAGTGTGTATTAGGTGGCAACACGACCTTAGGGTCAAATTTAGTTACAAACTGAAGAACAAACTTCTAACAAACTCGAACGTGGCATATTCACCACGATTTACATAAAACAGAAATAAACTGCGGACTACTGGAAAAATAGGCTTAAAAGCCTTTTCTGCATATCTCAGCTGATGACAACTGTACAAAATCTGAGAGAGGTGATTTTGAATAGGCATGTCTTGAAGAAAACCCTTCGTGCTATCCTCCTTGATATCTTCATGACTGTAATTTAAACTTGTTCGATCCATACATTTGAATTGATTTCCACTGCTCAGACCTGAGCAAATATGCAATGACCATTTCGTGAGCCAGAACTCTGAGCTCCATGTTATCTGAATATGTAAGTTGGTACATGCAATTTTGAAATCAAATAATGCTTCGAATTCCCCAGCCAATTTATCGAACACAACAGGTCCCGACAGGGCGTGTTGCATATCCTCAAATTTGCTGTGATCAGACCCGCGATGGACCAATTTTTCCAGATATTCCTCTTGAGTCAACAAGGGTCCTTTTTCCTCCCAAAAGAAAGGAATTCCTTTGTTTACCGGTGGATTAAACAAACTGATCACTTCTTTAACTCTATGATTTATGATGTCCATCTTGGCTTGCACAGTCTCCATCATTCTGTATTTTCCAATAACTCTCCTGGCCTAAGAGACCACAACAACTTTGTCCTGGATACCCATTCTTTTGATTTGGTCTTCTGATAAAGTACTCAAAAAGTCAACAACATTTTGAGCTACCTGCATTGGCTTTTTATTCAATGCCTGCTTTACTACCACAACATTCTTCCTGGAAGACATCAAAGCATTCTCCTGATCAGCAACATAATCCAGATACAATCTGAATCTACTGGCCTCTTTAATGATTTCATCCTAGATCATATGCCTGGCCCCCTGCAAGGCTATTTGGCCAACCACTTGCTTGTTTAATTTGGCATTTTGGTTTATCAATTCCTGACATCTTTCCTCTAACTTCTTCTTCTCTTCTTCTTTTTTCAAAGCAATGTCTTCTAAATTCTGGTTTTGCTGCTTTAATCCTGTAAGCTCCACATCCCTTAGCTTTACCTGTGACATAGCATTAGACAAGGAGGTGATGTCTGTTTCTACATTGGGAATAGTGGCTGGAATTTCCACCCCTTCACATTTCTCTTGTAGTTCCTTTTCCTTGGCTGCTAGCCTAGCCTTTAAATGCTCTTCACTTTCCTTTAGCAACTTAGCCTCCTTCTCCCATTGTTTCTCTTTCTCCTCAAGCTTCAAAAGCTTGGCTTTGCAATTAGTCAGCTCAGTACTTAAAGCCTCTTTTTCCTTCTCAAATTCAGTCAACTCAGAAGTCTGAATGAGTTGAGTAGAAGGGATTTTCAATTTCTTCTTCAATATCTGAACCTCTTTTTCTTTTTCATCTAGCAGCTTTTGAGCTGCTCCTCCTTGGTCTAACTGTGCTTCACCTTTCAGTAAATCATCCTGCAATTTCTTGATTTTGATCCTAAGGGCCTTGTTTTCAACCCTTTCCTTCCTTAGAAGGCCTCGAGTCTTCTTTTCATTTGACTCCAGTGTTGACACCTGTATTGTAGCTTTCAGCAATCTTGTATTTAAGATATCACTGGTTTCTCTGTTGAGGTGTATCATATCTGTGGTGGGAATATTTCCTAAGTTCACATTTACTTTAGATATTTTATTACCCACAGTCATGGCCAGACTTAAGGTATCTTTAACATGATCCCTTACAGCTTTCAATGTTACATCTGGCTTGGGCAATTGTTTTACCTGCTCATATAATTTGACTGTCTCGTCAAAAGTTTTATCAACCTTCTCTCTGTAAGTATTCAGCCAATCTTCTTTAGATGCATACTTGTTTGGAGTTTGTCCATCAAATACATACTCTTGAAGCTCTAAACCAGCTTCTTTGGAGTCTTCTTGTTTTTGTTTTCCCTTTACATTGCTCTTCTTCACCTGCCCTCTCATACTGCTATTCTTCACCTTCCCTTTCATACTGCCATTCTTCAACTGCACCATTTGCTTTTCTTGTTCAACTTTTTGTCTCTTAGGGGTACTGAAAGTGTCTACTTCTTCAGTGTCTATGGGCTCTGCGTGCTCTCTCTTATTGGTATTTTCTGAAAAACTTATTAAAGATGAAACATTTCCAGCAGCTGTAGCTATATCAGAGAGATCCATGGGAGGAGGATTATTTCTAGGTAAGGAAGACATAGAATCCATTTCCATGCAGACATTATCTGGGGCCTGATTTGGATAATCCTCCCAATTAGCTGCCTCCCTGAGTCCAACTACTTCTGTGTGCTCAAAAGGTTTGTTGTTATTGGCCTGTCTTCTCTTTGAAATCACCTGATGAGGATCATAATTGATTGCAACTCCCATAGGAAACCCCATACTCTTAAGCATATTATCAATTACTGGCAAGGAATCCCTACTTTTTACAACATATGGCCTTGCCTCCTTGGGAAATTTCATGTCTAAACTCTTCCTGAAGCTTAGGATGTGTTCTTCTACTGTAAGCTTCTGTCTGAGAAATTCCAAAGAGAAAATCCTAACTGTCAGGAAAGCTGGGAGAACATAGGGCTGATGCACAAATCCATACAACCTTATAATAGTTTTCGCCTCTGCAAAGAACCAATCTCCTACCATTTTGCTAGGGGAGAGCTGTAGTAGTTCCTTCATTTCTGGCAACACCCTAGGCAGTCTTTCCTGAAAGAATATGTTGTAAACTTCGGCCATCACATCATTCATAAACTTGCTATAATTCATGGTCATTTCATTTGTGAGCACCCGCTCAGGAGACTGAAAGTAGTCTTCATGGTGTGACAAAAACATCCTCAGTAAGAAAGACTGATATCGGAAAACCCTGGTATCGTGGAAGTTAACTAGTTGAGAATGAATGTTTTCAGCTAGAAACTCACCAAATTTAAGGCAGTAGGATTGAAAGGACTGTCCTGGAAGTTCAGGTTCAATAGGACAAGTACTTAGGACAAACAACAGACTCAACAATGGCTCTGTGACATAGCCATTAGTATCTAAACCTAAAAACTGACCGGCCAGAGTTGCACAGGATTGGGCTTCTTCGTTAAATAGATCTAGGTCAATTGGATAGGACAAAGTTAGGATCTCACCATCAGGTTTGGAACATGATTTCATAAAGGCATCCTTAATTTTAATTGCAGACTCATGGAAAAAATGAATGATAATCTCCTCTTTGTATTCCTGGGACAACTGAACAAACTCATGTGGAACAGCTAGGGCTTTGCGAATGGCGGGGGCATCAATAGGGCACACGATTTTAGACTTAAGCCTATCCATAATGACTCCTTCAGTTTCAAAATAATTATTTACACACCATTCGACAAACTCAGGGCAGTTAGGGGTTTGGTTGACAGAGAAAAAGTACAAGAAGGATTTAAAAACACCACGGTTATTGTTACCCTGGTCCTTAAGAACCTTCAACCTATTCTTAGCTGTTTCAATTGTCTCATTCCTTAGGATAGTATTAGCCATTTCAACGTTTTTATCCTCAAAACGCTTCTCATCCCTCTGATAAGAAACCCCTACTTCCTCATTATTTGCTACTTCTACTACCTCTACCTCATCCATTGTATCCATTCTAGAAATACTCAGAAGGTTTGAAAATGCCTACTTTGTCACTTCGCACAGTTCTCTGATTTGTCCATGCTGGCGTTCTGCACACAATCAGGGTATTCGTCAACTTCAAAACTTAGGAAAGACAAATCTTTTTCAACTCCATGTAGATGCTTTTATAGTTTTTTATATTGCATAACCCTCGTGCTTCTCCATGCAATCTGTACCGTAGATCTGTTCATCTTTGCAATCTAAGCCTTCGATATGCCAAATCTTCATACCAAAACTCAACACTATCAACTTGCATAGCTTGATTTGGGGAAATCAACATCAACCATCGATCTCTAAACTACCTTCATCGAGATCGTTTAACATTGAGAACTTTAACATTTTGCCAATCCTTTTTCATCTGATTGAGTGAGCAACTTCTGATCGCGGAATGCTTCTTATCTATTGATCAAACTTGATCTCTCGTCGCAACCGTTGATCTTTGCGGCCCCTGCTACTTTCCGCGGATTGAAATCCTGACTTTATCCACGCTAGTTCAATCCATGGAATTATTCCAAACCGTAGATCTATCTCTGCTCTCATCTCCACCGTCCGATCTTTCCATCCTTTTAACTCATTCCACGATTTGAAAAATCTTCTTTGTTCAGCCATGTTCACCGCGCGGAATGCTTTAGCGCCGTTGATCTAGCTTTGGATCAATCTCAACCCTCCAACATTGCTCCCATTTAACAGACTCCGCAAATCTAAAAACTGCATTCTACCTTGCATCTCCGATCCGCGAAATGTTTTTTCACCGTTGATCTTCACCCTCCTGAATCTGAACCATCAATTCATGACACTCTTTACCTCATTTCCGTTGCTGCTTATTCCAAAAGGTAGAACGATCCACCACCGTGGATCCAAACCCTTTCATCATCCCACGATCCACTACGAATGATTCTTGCACCCCTGTTAACTTAAAGGGCGCCTTCATAACATTTTCAAATAAGGTCATTTCCCAAAACCTTCAATAATCCAAAATTTTTCAAATATGGTGCTAACATTGTGTTTTTATGAGGTAAAAGTTTTTCTTGAACTAATTTTTTTGGGCTTGAAGTTATTTGAAAAACCACTTCACCATTATTTCTTAAAACAAATTTGATGGTATAAATTTCCGTCCGCAGAAAAAACATGTAGAGAATTTCTTATTGATAAAAGACTTGTGGGGCATGTTGAATTTTACTTATAGCAGTACAAATACAATTTTCACATCTTGATAAATACTTCCTAATGATTTTCAAACAGTAATTTCATCCCACTGTTATCATTAAATAATTATACATTGAAGATTTCAACTTCAAATTGCAGCAGAAACAAAAGATCATAGGACAGCGATACACAATAGACAGGAAATTTTGTCCTGGGAAACCCAAACTCGGAAGAAAACCCAGCAACTTTTCTAGAGAAGAAATCAGTCCAAAGTTACAAGTACATCACCATCAAAATGAAGAAACCCTAACACATAGAGAATGCGCCCTTCATGAGGAAAAGATCGCGAGCTCTCAAAAGATGACAAGAACCTTTAAAGGATGCTCCTTCAAACTTCACTAGACCCAGCTAAAGTTGCGCACTTGTAGAGAAGAGATGATGATCTTGGATGATGTGTGAAATGAAATGGTTCAGCTCTTATTTATATTCTTCAAGTCACTTTAATTTCATTTGTTGGGGCTGACTTGTACTTTTGATGGGTCCAACTTGTTCTTTCTTGTCTTGAATATTTCCTAGGCTTCTTTAATGCAATCTGGGACTTCTTCAATGATTCACTTGTCTTCTTGGTTATTTCTACTTCACTAGAAAAGTTGTCCATGATGTTGAATAGACCCACTAAGAAGTCCCGGACACTTCTTAGAGTTTTGTCAATTTAACATTAGACTAGACTTGTATGTTCCACAAGGGGATGAAAGCCCCTATCAAATAAACAAGTCAAATCTCTAATATAAAATAGATCACTCCATCTTGGAGCAAGCAATGTGATAACACCATGGGGCCAATCTCCCCACACCATATGATTCAGGATAATGGGAGATTATCTACCCCTGCTTGGGCCATTCATCTCTAGCCATATGATTCAGGCCCTGAGGGTGAATGTTTGTTCGATTCTGCAACCTGAAGAAACATCAACATGGCATTACTAATGGAGATGCACAAGGGCCTTCTAAATCCAAAGCGATGGAATAATACAAAAAAATGAGTACAAAGGAAACAACAATTATTAAAATCTTTGCCATGATTGATGTAATGTCACAAATTTAGGGTTTGAGCTAACTTTCACAATGATTTAGGGACAGGAATTAGTTTTGGAGATGGTTGAAGAGAGTCAGAGACCCCCCAGTCTTAGGGACAACTTTGTGGTTCAATGGTGAGGGTAGTGGCTTGTCAGGCTGCCCACCAAGGTTCCAATCTCCTTGAGGGCATGCGCTTAAGAGTTGCCTCTTGTGGATTGGTTTGTCTGGTCAAGTTGATTGCTATGTGGTTTGACCTTTGAGGGCTAGTTTGCTTTGTGCAAGTGGGACTGCATGCGATTTTTCATATCTAGCTTGTAAAAGCATCCCTTTCAAGAGAAACAAATATATAGGCTTTTTCTAAAATGGGCTCTACATATTCTAGCATGTGTTAGCATATGAAATATATTTTTACACATTATATCTTCGTGGCTTTCTAGAGATCTGGCTTCCATTGAGATAAAGCAAATCCTCCCCAGATAAAGGGGTTCACATAGTTGATATTTCCTTTTGGGCTTAGCTCATCTCTGCGTCTGTTTACTTCACATTTAGTTTTTTAGTTTTATTGGCGGAATTTCTTTCTTGCCATTTAGAAACTGCATGGCTTGTATCATAGGAGTGTTATTTTGACATCACCATTTTTGTTTGTTTTTCCCACTCATCAGTATGGCAGGCTTTTCTGTGGCTGCTCGTAGGACAGGCAAATTGTAATGTTGTTTAGTAGACAAGTGCACTTTTGTAGGATTTTAATGATAAATATGGTAATTTCTGACAATCAGAGTTTCTATTCCTTCGGCTGTTAGAACTTGGGCTTTTACATTGCCTATATTTCATTTTCACATTGTTAATGCAATTGAGCAGACACTGGCCTTTTTTCATGCCTTGGGTAAGTACAGGCAAAAAAACATGTTTACAGAAACACGACCCTTAAGAAAACGTGGTTAAAAGGAACATGGGAAGTTGAGGCCAAGACCCATCCTTATTAGTATTTGAGATTGATAGCAGACCCCAGATTTCATTCTAATATTGTGTACCTGAATTGCACTATAATAAATTGGTGATCCTGGAGCATATTAGATGCAAGCATAAAAATGAATCGTATCTAGTAAGGTTTGAATGTTTACATGATTACATATCTTGCATATTACAGTTGTAGTTCCTAATTATTTATTCAATAGTTATTAATAAATGAGTCTCTTTAGTTTCTTGAGACAATGTTCTTTCTTTTGACTAAACAGAGTAACTGGACTTTTTGAATAATATCATATAAGTTATCAAGATTCAAATTGTTCCGGAAAACTGAGCTTTCTCATCTTTGTAATGCTTTAGATATGTTGTATTACATAAGATTCAATTATGAAAAAAATATCATATTATTGCGTTCCTTATATATTTAATGCATTGGATGTTGCTGGCAGCACGGCAGGCCTGGAAAGTGAGGAAGGATTGATTCTCTTCAATAAACAGGTATAGATGCACAGCTCACTGTTAATTTTGTTAGATTATTGTTCGAAGAAAACAGTGCTTCAAAGTCTATCTATCTATCTATCTATATATATATAATTTGAAGCTCTAGCTAGCAAAGTTTTTGCAATCTGTTAAATTTAATATACCAATTCTTTTTGTATAATTTGCCACTTCAAAGGTTGTTATTTGGTTATGGTCCCTTGATTAAGCAGCTTATGGCCAGACCTCCTGTATCACTTGCTTTTGCAGAAAGTGTTTGATGAAGCAGAACAGATGGCAGCAACATATAGGCAGAAATTGAATCCTGTGCCGGGTATGCATAGAAGAGAATCATTTCCAGAGGATGCAGACATATTTCGTGATGGAGCAGAATGCTATGCAAACTGGAGCTGGCTTGAATTTGAGACAAAAATGGAGCAGTAATAATGGACCAGAAATTATGTATATGCATCAAATGTAGAAGTATTGTTCAGCTGTGAATTCTAGTTAACGGTTAACCACTGCAATTTTATTTTTCTTCCACGTGATAAGAAATCAGAGAAGTGTATCAAATTATGGTTTAATATCAAGCAGGAGAGAAGGGAGAAAAGACTAGATTCCATTATTGTAGAAATTAAAAGGTATGCTATGATGCATACAACAAAAATTGCACAGTGCACAGGTTTGTTCTGGTTGCTTCTTTTTGTATTGAAGATGCATAATTGCTTATTGAGTAAATTGTCGTAATCAAGAAAGCACCTCATGAATTTCAGGGCATTGGCACCGTTATACAGGGAAAATGTGTACGGTTTCATCCATTGATAAAAGGTAAAGGCTTCAAAATTTTCTGATATATGTATGAGACTTATGATTGATTTTGAAGGAAAAAACGAGCTAAAATTTAATATATTTGTTAGTGCTTAAATTTGTCCATGGTAACCTGCCATGAAATCAGAAAGGATAATTTTGGTGCAGCAGGTGAAAGCTACCCTGTTGTCACCACAGTTAACTTTCTCTCTTTGGGCAAGTTCATTCTAGCTCCAAGTGGGTATCCATTAGAAACTCTGAAAAAAGTGACTGGTGCTTAAAGTCCAATGGGCTATGGAATCAAAAAAGGGGAGAAAACAAATTGGGCAGAGGATGCACTTCATGTCAGTCACTTAAGAAGATTTCCTTGAAGAAACATTAGCAAATTAAAAAGCTATTTCATGCCAATCACATAGAAGATCAATTATGACAGACGAAAGAGACATCTACTGATCATCAGCTCTTTGAAACTCATACAAAATCACTCTCATACACCTTTCCTGCTCTTATAGAATGGCCAAAGGAGAGTTACAATAGAATATAGCAAGTATGGTGTGCCCTAAATGCTGTCATAAATCTTTGAATCTACTGTCAAATGGCTGTCAAACCTCACTGTCAAATCACTGTCATTATCCCTTGAAATCTGCACCCTGAATGCTGGTAGAATTTCTGTCATATGTTGTGTCCTCTTTATTGCTATAATAAATGACTAAATAGGCTCCAAAACAGCCTTGTAACCTCTCCATTTGGGGCGCCCTCCTTCCTGTCATAACTCTGCACAAAATCCGTTCAATGTAGTGCATTGAAAGGTCTGAGACTCTGAAATATATCAGTTAATGATGGTCCGATAGCTGGTGTAAATACTGATAATAGGTCTGAAAATGGCCTTAAAATCAGCACTCGTGTTTATTAATTATTGCTGAGCTGGGTCCCAGAAATAGGAACTTAACTCCCGTAAGTGGAGCACCCTGCTGCTGTTGACAGACATACTGTTATGCTGCTAGGAATGTCAGCAATAAATGTCAAGGGAGGTGCCCAGTTGTTGCCCAGAATTAGGATTAACCTCCCCTCACTAATTACCTTCACTGCTGGCATGAATATATGCTGAAACAGGTTTAAAGATATTCTTTATTAGGCTGGAATTCTCCCCCAAGAAGGGGCCATATGCGGCTGCTTAACCAGCAGTGATTCTCCCCAGAAAATGCACCCGAACAGATCTCAAAACTCTCGAAAACAACTACAGCGTGTATGCTTTTCCTTGGAAAATGTGCCCAGAAATCATCGTGAAAGTTGTTTGGCCGATATAGCTCAGAATCTTGCAAAAATGTGCATGCACCTTTATCTTTCAAATGGTTTTTAAAATCTAATTTCAAATATCAACTACAGGAAAGTGACAAAAGTGCAACTTTTTAAGTCTTGGTTAGACCAAGCTAGATGACGGGCCAAAATAACTCAAAATCTTGCACAAATTTATGTTCACACCTATCTCTCAAATGGGTATCTAACTTTACTTTCAAATTTCAATTCCGAGAAAGTGGGCAAAAGTGCAACTTTATGGGCCTTGAATTGACCAAGCTTGATTTAAGGCCAAAGTAACTTGGAATACCAGACAGATGTGCATGTATGCATATTTCTCAGATGAGTATCTAAATTTACTTTGAAATCTCAATTTCAAGAAAGTGGACAACAAGCAACTAAATTTAGGGATTTAGTTTGACTAACCTTGATCGAGGACAAAAATAACTTGGTAATCATCACAAATATCCCTGCATGCTTATCTCTAAAATGGCTATGTAAATTTACCTTCAATTTTCCATTACATGAAAGTGGGTGGTATGAACCTTTCTAGGCCCTAGTTTGACCAACATTGTCTGACGACTGAAATAGCTCGGAGTCTTGCAATAATATGCTTACAAACTTATCTCTCAAATGGGTATCAAAATTTACTTTTAAATTTGAATTCTGAGAAAGTGGACAAAAGTGCAACTTTTCAAGTCTTGGTTTGACCAAGCTTGATGGAGGTCCAAAATAACTCGAAATTTAACAAAAAACTGCGTGCATGTTTATCTCTCATATGGGTATCTATATCCACTTTCAAATTTCAATTCCGAGAAAGTCGGCAAAAATGCATGTTTTAGAACTTGGTTTAACCAACCTTGACTGAGGGCTAAAATAGGTCGGAATTTTGCAAAAATATGTTTGCAGGCTTGACACCCAAAGGGGTAATCTAAATCTACTTTCAAATATCAGTCATAAGAAAGTGGCAAATGTGCAACTTTTTAAGTCTTGGTTAAACCAAGCTTAATGGAGGGACAAAATAACTTGGAATCTTGCACAAATCTATGTTTGTGCTCATCTGTTAGTTGGGTATCTAAATCAACTTTTAAATTTTAATTCTAAGAAAGTGGGAAAAACTGCAACTCTATCGACGTTGGTTTGATCGGGCTCCATGTAAGGCCAAAGTAGTTTGGAATGCTGCACAAATATGCATGCTTACATATCTTTCAAATGGGTATCTAAATCTACTTTTAAATTTAAATTATGAGAAAATGGGCAGCATGCAACTATTTAGGCCTTAACTTGATCAAGGACAAAAATGGATCGGAATTTGACACAAATATCTGTGCACGCCTATCTTTTAAATGAGTATCTAAATTTACTTTCAAATTTAAATTTTGATAAAGTGGTAGCATGCCCCTTCCCAGTCCTTGGTTTGAACGACGTTGACTGAGGGCCAAAATAACTCAAAAGCTCACAAAATATGCATGCACACTCTCTCAAATGGGTACCTAAATCTACTTTCAACTTTCTATTCCGACAAATTGGACAAAAGTGAAACATTTTAGGTTTTTGTTAGACCAAGCTTAACGGAGGATGAAAATAGCTCGGAATCTTTCTCAAAATTTTCCTAAACAGTTATCTCTCAAATGAGAATCTAAATATACTTTCAAATTTTAATTATTAGAAAATGAGCTAAATTGCAACTTTACAAGCCTTGGTTTCACCAAGCTTGATGAAATGCCAAAGTAGCTTGAAATTCCACACAAAATGTGCATGCACACATATCTCTCAAATGAGTATGTAAATCTACTTACGAATTTCAAGTCCGAGATCAAGGTGGACAACATTCAACATTTTAGGCCTTAGTTTGACTAACATTGATTGGGGGACAAAACACCTCGAAATCTAGCAAAAATATGTGTGCATGCTTATATCTAAGACGAGTGTCTAATCTACTTTTAAATGTAATGCCCCACAATTGAAATTACGTAGCTAAAGCTATATTATCACTTGTCCTAATGTTTATTTTTTTAACTTTCTATTTTAGATGAACTAGACCAACGAGACACTTGATATGTGGACATATGGGCATGTTTATGTATTATGGGACATTATTTTATGATTATATGTTGGTGACGATGATAGATATGCGAGTTCATTAAACATGCAAACTAAGAAGTGGAATTTTGGTACGTGGGTACCAACTCAAAACTATGTTATAAATGTATAATAAATGCAAGGCATTGTAAAATTAAAACATGTTTCTTATTTTAACATCAATACATATATATTAAGGTATGAAAATTGTTTTATATCTACATGTATATCAGTTATTATTGAAAATAAACTACAGGATGATGAGCTATGCATAGCCAAATTTGTTGTTGTGATGATGTAAATTGGATGTCGTAGACTCCATGAAAATAACGTGCTTTATATATTTTCTTATGATTTCAAATGCTGCTATAATCTATGGCTAAGTGTGGTTTTGATAGGATGGATAGCTTGTTCATAATGGTTGTTCGGTGACGCGACTATAAGAACAAAAATTGCATATAGGTTGTCGAGCCTAGTTATATCAAGAGGGGTGGAATAATTGCCTATCGTATATCCTCTGAAACTTGGAGTCATGGGAGGGTTGTGCAGAGGCACGTCCCCCAAGTTGTGTGATGATGACTGCCAGTTGCTTGTTGGGGAGGTTTGGTCGATATAGTTGACTCTTCCACTTTCACTTATGGGTTCAATCGAGGTTAGGTCAATATAGTTGATGCTCCAACATATTGCATTAGAAGAAATGATAGGATGTGGAAGATGAAAGTAGGTTAGGAAGGACTGATGGCTAGAAGTAAATATGAAAGATGTGAGCTAGTTATTTAACATGATTACTTTTGTGTTCTAGAAGTCTTGCTTACTCATGTGTGAGGATATGATTATGTTGTGTTGTTTGTATTGAATTATTGTAAACTAGAGTGATTGTTAGATGTTGATATTTATATTTGTTATCTTGCATATTTGGATGAGAACGAGAACATACAAAAACAATGCATTAGAAGCATGATTGTTTATAATTAATACACATCCATATATGTACACACTGTTAAATGTACATCACGAGTCATTTCTCCAAGGCAATCTTGTGCAGCCAGGATTTGTTGATTAAATTGACATTGCTGGCAACATAGATCAACACAGAACCGTAGAGTTTGCATTTGGTTTGTTTAAACAAAGAAAGACGGGGAACATATTCGTGAAGTAAAAGTGCACAGGAGATGCAGGTCCTTAAAGCCAAAGTAGATGTTTTGCAAGGATAATAGATCGACGGATGAAAATGAAGCCGCAGTAGCTCAACTGCTCATATAGCGTTCCGCAGGAGAAAGTGTTCAGAGTTTAATTGCTTGAATGGATGAGGAGTTAGCAACAAAGGTTAAAGTTCACCGTAGATCGTGGGTTCGATGGCCAATAGAGACTACAGAAGGACCACTTGCAAATCCAACGGTTGTAAGGAGTTGCGGAAGACAATTTGCGGAAGTTTTTTTCGAAAAAGTTGAAAGACAACCTCGCAACCTGCAACTTGCAATTGCAAAAGGAAGGAGTTCCCACAGATTGCGGAAAGGTCATTGTAGAAAGGGTAAAATGCAGAAGCCTGGTTCGAAAAAGTTGAAAGCCAGTCTCGCAACCCACAATTGCGGAAGGAAATAGTTCTTGTTGATTGCGGAAAGGGCGATTGTGGAAGGTTAATTGCGGAAAAAGGATGTGAATGTGCACCTGCAATTGTGGAAGGAAGGCACGCCCACAAATTGTGGAAAAGTCGTTGCAGAAATTGCGCGAGAAATTTCTGAAGAGTCACGATGAAGATACGTGACTTTTGGATGAAGATGCACAACTGAGGGTGTATAAGCAAATCTTTAAACCTTCAGACAAGTGTCTTTGTACATTCAATTGGAAGATCTAAAGGTGTACATAAGTCAAAGATCGAATTATCATATAAGGGTGGTTGAGAGGTGTAAGGACCTGTTGTAATCTTGTAGGGGGTTGTAGCCTCTTTCCAGTTGTTGTTGGTAAATAGGGTGTTGGTGCATCCAACAAGTTGGTGCTTGCAAACTGTTTGTGCTAGAAATTGTTCCTAGACTGCCAGAGGAACAAGCTAGAAAAATTTCAAAAAATAAAAGTAAAATGCAATTACGTTTAATTGGTTTTGGTTTGAAAATTCATCAACAAGAGGATAAATACTTATCAAGCTAAAATAAGCACTAAATCATGCAAAAATAAATGACTAAGATGAATAATATATGAAATATAAACCAGGAACAGTATAAGCATGGAACTGAATTTCACCCACAACCTGCAAGCATTTCATGAATAAAAACATTAAACAGGAAATGAAGTTGTACATTGAGTGACCAAACAGATCAGAAATGAAACCAAAAAATAAGATAATAATGGCTTATAAGTTTGTATACATCATAATCAGTCTTCCAAAATTACATAAGAGTTTTGAGTCTTAGCTTTATACACAGTAGCTCTAAAGCCTCCCCTTGCACCAAATTCCAACCTAATTCCACTAAATTTTCCTCCTTTTATCATTTACAAACTAGAGTAGTTCCATAACTGTCTTTTAGGTCTATTTTGAGACAGATACAATAAGTAATTACAAACTAACTTCAAATCCCTAAAGACTAATTAACAGAAAATAGCAAATCGGATTTGAGGAAATTTGACGAATTTATGAAAATTTGGGTCTCAAAGACGCTTCCATATCTCTCGATCCGGGACACCTGTGTAAAAAATGAGAATTTTTTTTAAATGAGTCCGTTATGAACAAATACCTCTCTTGGTTTTTAAAAATTTCCCTTCAATTGATTGTAATACATGTTGGAAAGTTGTGACTAAAACAGAAAACTATTAAATAATTCAAACACTGAAAAATAGGCCACAAAGATGAATTCGAATCTCTCAAACGATATTAGCTGTTGCAAAACTGAGAGAGGTTTTTGTGAATGAGTCTGTTGTGGACAAAACCTCTTTTGGTTTTCCAGAATTTGTTTCCATCACCTCGTAATCTGCTCCCAATGATGATGACAAAAACAGGAAAAACAGAGCCGCTATTATATTTTGAATATTTTTTGAACAATGACTCAAAAACGAAGGTTGGGTCATAAAGATAAAGCTTAAAATAGATTTTAATGTAAGTTTTTTCAGACTTTAAAGATATATAACCCCTAATAAGCTAGAGGAAAACTTTAAAATAAATAGAAGGAAATAAATCAAAACCATTATAATCATAAAATCAAACAAAAAGTATTTATCACTATGAAACTTCGAAACCAAACCACAAATGAAGAGTAACAAGAAATCAATCTTTGAAAAATAGCACACATAGACTAAGAACAATATTCAGTCTTAACATCTGGCTCCTTTTGTGGGATGAAAGCCTCCTTGTGAGGTTTCAAGAACCTGTAGACCTTGTGCCTTATTCACTGGATGATGGAGTCATTTGTATCTCGTTCCCAGCCTACCATTTATTGCTAACCAAAGACTGCAACTTGTTTTTCCAATCAAAATCTGAACCTTGTTCTGCAAACTGAAGTTACTCTGCAACTGATAATAAGAAGCATGAATGCTTCAATTGGGCTATGGAGTTATTTACCAAATCTCTGCAACTTTCTCAAACTCTGAACACATACATTTGAAATGACAAAATACTACTAACCAGCTTACTTAAAAGAATCTACATGCTCGTATAGCGAGCTTATTATGCTACTTCTACTCCTACTTCTAATCGGAGAAAACAACCCAATCAAGTGTAATCATACTTCCGGTGAAGCCAAGAAACCATTTGACTAAGAATCATAATTCTATGCATGCTATTGTTTGAGAAGACCCACAAAAGATGTGATAAATGCAATAAAGAGTCTGTAGGCAGCTGAGACTTACGACTGGAAATAGGAAGTATGCCAATAGCTGGAGCATTAGAAACCTTTGAAAAATAAAACTCCATCCAAGAAGCCACGGGATCATGAAACTCATGCAAAATTATTCCTTCATTTTGTTCAAAAAGAAAGGATTGCAAATGGGTGTCCTCAATTCTCAATACTCCATGAGATAATGCAATAAGAGAACAATGTATAAAATCTTCGATTCTGTTGAGGTTATCCTGTTTTATATCTTCCACGAACCCAACTTGATTGATTTCTGAAGAGTGCTGCTTAACTAATGAGAACTGAAAGAATGGTTGTAGTATTTCTTTATATCCATAAAAAATTGGCATATTTTCATAACGGTTTTGAGCATCAAAGTTATCACGACCATGGATATTAGACACATCTAATATTACATTCAAAGTATCTACAGTCTGACTGCTATCATTTTGAGAGTCAAAACAATTCACATACAATCGGTTTCTGCTGATCTTTAAATTTTCGATTTAAAACTTCAATGTCTTTATTATATTCATCATAAAGTGAAGCATTCTCTTCCTCTCCATTGCTGTTCTTTTTAAACTTTGGCTTAAGAATGGAAACCAAGGGCTGTTCAAACTGCTTCTCGCCCTTTAAATAAAACCCTTGACCAAAACTTGAACAAATAAAATTCTGAAAGTGACCATAAGTCAAGAATGGCAGCATATTTCTTATATCAATAGTAAGAGGTTGAAGAACAACAACTTCTTCTTCATAACATGATAATCTCATAGCAGGAGCTAGGAAATTTCTACTATAATCCACTGAAAGTATATCATCATCTAAAAAGTTAGCAAATTGATATGAAGAATCAACACAAGCGTCGTTTATATCCTTGTTCATATGAAAATATGAAAATGATGAAGAAAACTGTCTTAAATCTAAATGATACCTACGTTCTTCTTCCTGTTCATAACCTTGTATATCTTCAACATGAGCCTGATCTCGAAGCATTTTGCAAGCTCGGATGTTCTCCTCCACTCCTTTTGCATCCTCAAACAATTGTCTTAAAGATGATGATTTCTTTTTTAACAGGAAAAAGACAAGATCTAAATGTTGAGCCATAACATAATATACCATAGCAAGTTTTTCCGAAGGTCTGATCTCCGTAGGCATACTGATATAAAAACTTTGAAACCTCCAATTAAATTTAGTAATTGGCTTATCATTCTCCCTTTTCAAACTATAAAATTCAGAAAGAAATTGATCATAATTATTCTTACTCCAATACTTCAAAAAGACATCATGTAACTCTTCCCACGACCCAATTGAATCAGCTTTCAAATTTCGGAACCAGAACCTAGCATCTCTAGCAAATGATTTCGAAAATAACCTCATGACAACATACTCATGCATGATTTCAAATTATCAATGAAATTATAAAAATATCCTAAATGCTTCTCTGCTGTGATATGGTCTTTTCTAGTAACATGGGGAAGATATTCAACAAAGTAGGAAGGGTAAGGATGTAAGAGAGATGGCAACCTAAGAGGTTTAAGCATCTTCTGTCTGAGTCTAGACTGAAAATTTGTGAGTTGAAAATGAGGCTCGACAAGTTGTTCGCAAGTTTCAATAGTGATGGTAGAAGGTAATGGATCATTTTTATTCTCTACAAGATGACTAGAATAATCAAGTTCAAGAGATATGGGTATATGTATATCATGTTGCACATGTATTTCAAATGAAGGAATATGATCAACATCAATAAAACAAGAAGAATGCATACTTTCTTCTTCCAAAGAGGGATATGTACCTGAAGGTTTATGATCATTGGAATAGACAAAACAAAAAATAATTCTTTTGACATGCAATGAAAAAGACAGTAAAGAACTGATGAATAAGAACAAAACCTCATGGAGGAAAGTAACAAGCTGATACCCAGTCTTTCCATTTGGCTTCATGTTGTAAAGGAAAGTATCCTATGGCTAGGGTTTAAGAGGCCATCAACATACTAGGGTTGAAAGGTGGATGCATATAGTTCTACAAGTATATATAAGCAAGATTTAGAGATAAGAAAGGTCCACACCTGATTAACTGAATGCTGGTCCAAGATTTTTCTAGCCCTTCTCCTACTCCTCTTCCCCAGGAGACCTACAAAACAAGTTATACATTTCTCAAACCAAATAGACTATATTAAAAGAGGTTATATTCAATGAAACATGAAAACATAATCTAATATATAACATCATGTAATCACAATCAGAGATTCAATATACAAGACACATTGATTTTTGAAGAAGAAGGACATCACATCTTTATTAATCTTGAAAACAAGTACAAGTATACCTTCTCTTCAAGTTCGGCACCTCACGAAACCTTGATTTGGTTCTGCTGCTTCTCTTCTCCGAGGAACTCAGCCTCCAAGCTCTGCAACACAAGGGGATCATCACTAGGGCAAAGTTGTGGGCAAAGAGAGTCCCAATTCCTCCACCATAATGATGCAAAGATTCAAGTCTCCTCTCATGGACCTCCCTACCTCTCTCTATATGCTTAAAGAAGAGTTAGGGTCGAAGACAAAGTAGTTACAACTGAAGGAGTCAGTTGCATAACTACCCAAACTACCCGAATTTCAAAATACGTATTTTTTTGACATTTTCAAGAGGCGTACGCAGTTGCAAAAACAACAGTCACGTACACGAGGAGGTATACGCAGGTTGTAATGCAGAAAGTCGCATATTTAAGGCGTACGCGACTATTATATATAGCAACTCGCGTACGTACGCGGGTTTCATTAAGGAAACTCGCATACACATCAAAAAACTCATTTTTAGGGTATTTCCAGGCATTTTCAGACTTTGGTGTCTTCTGTAAAGATTTAGCTAACTCAAATATCTTTCCAACGGTGTAGAGATGAGGTCAAACGGAGTTACAAAACTCAAGATATGGGTCCTCCAAGTTAGGTGTTATTTCAGTGACTTTTAGTGACTTTCATGAAGTGTCGTCATGGAAGTGTCGACATGCGACATAATCATGGGAAAGTGGTCACAGGCAGAGATGTGTCATTTTGAGCTATAACAGATGCCCCCTAATGTGTGAGGTTAGAGGGGAAAACGATAGCCAAAATACATTATAAAGGAAACAACTGAGTATGGAGAGAGTAGAGAATCCAAGATCAAAAGGCTCAAACAAAGGTACCTAAAAGAGAGATAAATGTCAGGAAAAACTAATCTCTGGGACATACAAGTCCATATACAAAACATCGCCATAAAGATATAGGTCTATCCAACATATGTATAACTGATGAAACTATCATGGTCGCTCAATATGCAAAAATGCACCATATCAAATCTAAAGGAGTCATGGCCACAAATGAACAAGGTGGATCCATATTCGACAATCGATCATAGCCACAAAAATACAAGGTGGATCTGTGTCTAAGGAAAAAGTCATATAAAGTGTGTCAAGGTCTTGCGTAGCTTGGGAAATAGCAAAAATGATGATTCTATTGTCAGCCCAAGGTCTTCAATCCAAACCGCCCAAAAGGTACGAATCCTAACCATGCGAATAAAGGAGCTAAAGTCGAACATGGAGGAAATCGTTTGATTACTCGTCAATAATGAAAACCGTTAATAAACGCGAGGAAAACCACCATTAATGAAAATAGTCCCCAAGGTATCTAGTACATTTTAACAAGTGTGAATACAAGGACTTGAAGTCAAACACTTGAAGAATCCATTGAGTAGGAGACATTAAGGTATTCCCACTACCCAATAGCGAGGGAAATTGCCACTGATGACTACAAT
>LPNX010312898.1:137090-155686 GCA_001517045.1 Pseudotsuga menziesii | reverse complement strand
TCCCAGAGCAAGATGTGTTGCAGTCGATAGGAAGAGATCTGTTGGAAGGAAGGCATTAAGGCATCCTTCATCATCCAACATGAGGTAAGTCAAAGACTAATTAGATCTGGAATTGGTACTGAATTTCACGACAAGGACTGCCGAAGACATGATGTAATGAACTGATACCAGGGAATGGCCGACACAAAAGGTCAAGGCAACTGCAGAATGGCCGACAAAGGTTTTAATCCTTGAACAGTGAGCACAACACAAAAGTGACTTCGACAGCTTTTAACACAAAAGGACCAACGAAACAAATCTGCAATGTAGGAGACATTGACATATTCCCCATATAATTGGAAAAGAGACCAACTAGAGGAGTAAGAAACTCTGAATCGGGTTAAGGTCAAAACACTAGGACCCAACTGTTGATAGACTCAAAACTGATGCTTTGTTCAAGGAAACAAGACTTGCTACCATGATGTAAAAAACATGTGAATGAACTTCCCTTCCCCTCTTTCTTGTAAAGGTTTAACGAGTCCAAGAAAGCAAACTCGGGACCATCTTCATTTTTGGCATGCTTGAAGAAAAGATAGAAGAATGCTTGATAAAGCACTGATTCGTGGATTTTATGAGCCCGAACTAGTACATGCTCGACGATGTTTTCATAGTTTAGAGACTCCAAAGAAGACTCTAGTGGGGTCATTTTTCGTCCAATTTAGTCTCCTGAGGCCGAAAAAGTAAAAAACAAACCACCGAAGAACTCTCTTAGCTTTCGAAGAAGTAAGGTGCACATTTTTCGTACTTAGTCAGGAAGGTCCGAAAAGGTTAAATTACCACCTACCCAATGCTCCTTCAAAAGCAGCATATAGCCTGAGTTTTACGAGTGTGAAGGAAGGCAAGATCACTCAGAAAGATCCATTTGATTACGAGGAATGGGGCTTACAAAATTAAACTCGATACTTTGTTTTGTAGGGTTTAACGAGCATGACAAAGACATAAAGTACACTCGGAATATTTTTCATGTTTAGGTCCAGAGCACGAAAAAGAGAAAACTAAGCTCATACCGAGGGTTCCTTTTCCGTAAGTTTAGTCCCTCAAGTCCGAAAAAGTGATAAACCTATGCCTGAGAATACTCTTCTCAATTCCGAAGAAAAGAGAGTGTTCCTTTTTCGTATTATTCCACATGGTCCGAGAAAGCAATAACCTACCACCAATGTGGATGCCCATTCACATATTCTTAATGAGCCTGAATAGACAAGTTTACTCGGCACTCAAGTCTATTTTGAGGAGTCAGACCCGGGCCTAAAGAAACTCAATATCTTTCCTGTGAAGTGTTAACGAGTCCGGAAAAGTCAAGTCATGGCTTCATTACTGTTTTTAATGAGCTCGAAGGAGAGCAGAAAGAATGATCAAAATGCGAGGAAACGAGTGTCATAGGCAGGCGAAACTAGTTCCAAGCGCAAGGAACAAACCTATGCATAATGTAAGGAACATGAGCAAGATAAAGACACTCAAGGAACGTCTGCTCAAGGTAAAGGGTGTCTAGTTGCAAAGAAAAAATGATACAAGGCTTAGAGATGATGAGAACAAAGATGAGGGCTTATACAACGAGCTAAAAGCGTGAAAGCCGACATCAGGCTCATAAGCGTGAGCAGGGCACATGCAAATGCAGTTACAACTTGTACAACAAGGCAAGGCCAGTAAACAGTTGTGAATCCAACTAAAAATCCTATCTCCAGGAAATAACAACATCATAATCATATTCAGAAGAAAATATCCGATGCAGGTCACTTTGGCAGAAACACATGTGGCTTTGCTATCTTCTACAAAAGATGTAGTCAAGGCAGAATCAATGAAAGAGGACTCTATAATGCTAAGATCCAAGGGTTTATAATCAATAAGATCAACCTCAGAAGGAGAGAAAAAATCAACAAAGGATAGAGAGTCTGCAGGAACAAACTCAATATCACAAGAGTTGAAAAATTCATAAGAAAAATCAAACTCATCAGAATCACTGACTTGCTGTTCAAAGAAAGAGTCAAAAGGCTCAACAAGACCAACATAAGAAGAAAGGTCATGAATACTAGGCAGATCAAGGTTAGACTTAGGCACAACTGAACTAACATCCAACAGAAGGTCAGACTGTATCAAATACTCTCAAAAGACTCCATCCGAAGGAAGGAGATCATCCGAGATAGGACACATGTCTAAACTTTCAAATGGATCAACAGAGTGGAGAGCACAGTCCATAGTATGTATAGGATGACTCACATGTTCAACTGCTGGGACCAAGTCCCGAGAAGGTAAGCATGAAAACAGAGGCTGCTTCTCAGTAGAAGTTGAACGCAAAGGACATGAGGCCACGTAGCTCACCTGTGCTGGGGGAGTGTCTACAGAAACACTGGGAATTAATAAAGGAAAGACCTGGTCTCTAGTTGGGTCAGGAGACGAATCAAGAAAATCCAACTGATCGATAGTGACAATTTATTCGCCATGATTAAAGTACATCAGCAGAAAGAATGTTGACACCACTGCTTGCATGGAATAGACGTAATCACGTGCAAGGAGCATATTGAAGTCCAAGGGGTCTTCTATCACCATGAAGTCAACTAAGATGGTCTTTCCACCCAAAGTAACAGGTGTTTGAGAAAGAATTCCCAAGGCTATACAAGTTCTTCTATCAAATGCCAGTAACTGACTAGCAGTCGACACAAGGCTGGGAGATCCCATGCCTCGCCAAGCACAATCAGACAAGATACTAACCGAAGCTCCTGCATCAACAATACAACGAGCACTCATGTATGGTTCAACTTTGACCTTTATCGAGAAAGGTGCATTATAAGGAAGGCACGGCTCAACTAGGCTATCCCAATCAAAGGAAGCAATCCGAGAGCTTGGTGGGGGTTGATCCGAAGCGAGTTCAGTGCCCCCTTGTTCAGTAAGTTCTGGACTGCCAGTGAAGAAAATGTGACTAGGAGACACTTCACTCTCCAAAGGAAGGGTGGGATTGATCGACAATGGAATCGATTCAAACGCTTCGTGAAAGTCACTCTCTGAAGGGAGAGTGGGATTGACCAAAGATGACATTAGTTCAATCACATCAGGATCACTCTCCGAAAGAAGAGTGGGATCGACCAAATCTGAGATTGGTTTGACCACTTGATCAACCAAAGGTTGAGTAGGTTGTTGAGAAACTATAGGTTGTTCAGGAGAAGGAAATTCTTGAGTCTCGGACCACACTCTTCGCACCTCTGCGATAGCAGGGCATTGGTGAGTAAGATGATCTCCCTCGCATAGCTTACAAGGGAACTTAAGTTTGCACTTCGAATGTCCAATTTTCTCAACGGTGTCAACATGACTAGTTGTGACTAACTGTTTGCTCTCAACATGACCTACAGAGGTTGAGATTTTCCCCCCATCGTGATCACCAGAGGCTGGGTAGCTGGGTCCAACCTGACTAAGAGAAGTTGGTTGTTGAAAAGCTTCAGAATGTTCAAAAACGGGATGACCATGAAACCAAACTCTTCGCACCTCCGTGATAGAAGGGCATTTATAAGTAAGGTGGTCTCCCTCACAAAGCTTACAAGGAAACTTGGGCTTGTGTTTTGAATGGTTACTCTTTTCAACAGTGTCAACATGACTCACAGTGGCTGACGGATTGTCTTTAGCATGAACCACAGAGGCTGAGAGACTGCCCCCAACATGATTTGTAGAGGTTGAGAGATTGGGTCCAACATGACTTGCAGAGGTTGGACGAGCTTATTAGAGGAAAT
Source organism: Pseudotsuga menziesii (assembly GCA_001517045.1). Taxonomy (NCBI): domain Eukaryota; kingdom Viridiplantae; phylum Streptophyta; class Pinopsida; order Pinales; family Pinaceae; genus Pseudotsuga; species Pseudotsuga menziesii. The sequence goes on along the minus strand of LPNX010312898.1, from coordinate 151,931 downwards.
TTTGGGTCTAAAATGGGCCTCCTAAGGAAAATAATAAAATAAGCCACATCACACTACAAATATGTCATGTCATATTAAATTTAATGAAAATGTAATGAAAATCAACCTAAATCGTCTCATTAATAGTAGTTGACAACTATATTGAATTAATGTAGAGTTAAGAGATATTTGTTAAAAATATTAATGAAATATTTAGATTCTTGTGCACACAATAAATGATAGGAAACTTTTGAATTTTATATTATTATTTTTTAAAATGAATAGACCATTACATTTTATATATTTAATAAATGTAAAACTCAAATATATTCGTTTATAATGAAAAACATTATTATAATAGTATTAAAAAAAATCACTTTTATTTTCCGATATAAATTTTATATTAATTCATATAAAAAATATTACATCACATAAAATAAAAAACAATAAACTATGTATATTCATATTATTTTTTATATTAATATAAAAAATATTTGTGGTTTAATGGGTATGTAGGTAAGAGAGAAAAAAAGTAAAATGAAATTTTATTATAATTTTAGTAACATTAAAAATAGTTTTTATTTTTTATTTTGTTAGTATTTAAATGTTTTATTTATTTTTGGATGTAATAATTAAATATATTTATTTTTTAAATATTATTTAATAATATTAAAAATAAAAAATATCTTTAATTTAGTATTTCAAGATAAGTCTATTTAAAATTAAATATTATTTAGTTTTCTTTAAAAAAAATTGATTAATAAAGTTTTTAGTATTTCAAAATGCTTCCACTACAATTTTAATTAATGCAAAGGTTATGTTTTAGAGGAGTTGGAAGTAGTGATCAAATAAAATATTCTATATTTATTAGTTAAAGTTTATTTATCTTATTTCGAGGTGATCTTTTCAAGAACTTAACCAAGGTGAAGTTAATATGGAGTTAGCTATTGTCAAATAAAAATATGACACATAAGCATTATGTGTCCAACTCAACCATAATGATTGACCAAAGATACTGAAATTCTATTGGTTTAAAAATTCAACTCAATCTAGCTCATCCATGGCACAATTTTTTATAAGACCCATTTTAGACCCCAAATTTCCTCTAATGCACCACCAGCATGAACAACAGAGGCTAAATGGTTAGGATCAACATGCTTTGCAGTAGTTGAGTGTGTGCCCCAGCATGAACTTCAGAGGTTGGGTGGATGGATCCAACATGACTTGCAGAGGTTGGATGGGGAGGTTTAACTTGAACATCAGAGGTTGAACGGGTGCCCTCAGCATGAACTGCAGAGGCCGAGTGACTGGATCCAACGTGACCTAGACAAGTTGGAAGGATCCCACCAGCATGATCAACAGAGGCTAGATGGTGAAGATCAACTTGACTTGCAGAGGTTGAGTGCTTAGATCCAACATGACCTGCAGAGGTTGGATGGGTGCCCCCAGCATGAACTTCAGAGGCTGGGTGGTGAGGTTTAACTTGACTTGCAGAGGTTGAACGAGTTCCCCCTTGCTTATGTGCCTTCTTCCTATTCCTCCTTCTTTTACTCCTTTTAGACTGTCGGTTACTAATATCAGTACTTTCACTGCATGAGGTAGAAGGAGGAGGAGAATCAACTATAGGTGAAGGGAAATGAGTGTTTTGATGCCCTTGATATAATGAGCTTACTTGAGAAGCATCAGGAGCATTCAGAACAGTTGGAGTGGAAAACAACCACACCGGTAGCCCTAGGGTGAATCCAGGAAGATTTAGAGCGACCATCAAGGGAACACCAACATTCTCCGTGAGAGGAATAGTACAAGGAGTTCCTAGCATGGGGATATCTTGGTTGGTGTTCAAACGGGTGTTAGACATAGTTTCAAACAAGGCTCTCAAAGTATAAGGTCAACAGGAAACCAAAAGTACCAAGCACACACCTGAAGGCAAACTAAGTACAGACAAACCACACAACACTCACTAAAAACTCCTAAAGTCAAATAGACAAACATGTATAAGATATGCTTTCCAAAAGAAAGCTGATAGATAGTTACTTGGCATCCCTGTAGATGTTCTTAGGCACAAGCGGAGGAATCACCCACCGCTCTCCCACACCTTCTACCGGGGTTACCTTCCAAGCCCGTCAAAGGTCAAACAGAAATAGCTTTATGATGTACCTGTGTATGAACCCTAGATGTCAAAGAGACTAAAGGCTACCTTAACTATATTGACAGTCTGGAGGGACAGTCGCAAGCCTGGTTTGTACGCATGGGCAGGGTGGCAAAGCACAAAACCCTGTCTAAGACAGAATCCCCAGATGCGCAAAAACCTTGGTCTACACTTTGACAAGGAATCAGAGGGTTATCGGGCCTCAGTCCAAGACTCCACGTGGCCTCATGTTTAACTCTCGTTTGAGAGCAGCTTCCCAGATACAATCAACATAGAAAAGGGTTTACCTAGTGATTGGCCAACTATGTCTGAATTTTAACACTTGTGGGGAGTTTACACTCCCTATCCCACAAGTATAGCCTAAGCTAGTTGGTGTACGACCCTATAAAATAAAAATTACTAATAATTTTTAAATTATATCATTTATTTTAAGGGCTATTTTTAGTCAAAGGGTAAATGGCGTGAAACTTATGTGGTATTTTGACTCAAAGTTGAAACGAAATGACTAAACAAAGAGAAATGAAATGCAAAAAAGCAATAACTATTCTCTTCCTTTTTCAAATAGAAACTTGAAAGCCATAAAAGAACAAATTCTTTTTATTTTTTCAAAAATAATGATATGCAGTGTATTAAAGACAAAACTCTAATCTACATGCATATTAAAACAATATATGTTCTTTTTATTTTTCTTTTATAAATGCAAAAGAAAAACTACCTACAAACAAAAGTATGCAAATAACAAGGACAAAGCAAAATGAACTCTGCTATACAATCACCAAACAAACTCTAGAATTCCCTAAAGTCAGTATAAACCCTACTTGGAAGGAAGGCTTGCATAAGAGACAAGTCAACTAATTTGGCATGGTGAATTGAACCAACAAAAGAAGAAGGAAACAAACACCAACAAGCTTCTGAATTCAGACAAAGATCACTAAAAGAGGCTGACCAGAAACGTAAGCCAAAAATCATGCCAAGCAAAGCGGGTGAGGGGAAAGAGCAAAGAGAAAACCCTAATGCTATAAAAAGGCTTACCACATAGATAAAGAACAACCAAAAGGGATGACACTAACTCCATGGAGTCATGCACCTGCAAAGGACCCCAAAAGACCTACCAAACAACCTTCAAACAGAAGAAAAACCAGAAAAGAGATAAAAAACATTGTTTAAAGGGGCATACACGAGTTTCACTACTAAAAGGTCGCGTGTCATACGTGGGTTGACAGTACAACAAGTTGCGTGTACCAGCACACGCGGGTTGTACCACTGAAAATTTGCGTATCAAATGTGGGTTGACAGTATAGAAATTCGTGTGTACCAAACCAGACACACGACTGTTCAGTCTGCAACTCGTGCATGGGTGGAAAAAATCCCAAAAAAGGTCAAAAACTGCCTTAGGAAGGCAGGGGAGATGTTCTATCAGACTGATAAAGTGTTTCTAAGTGGAAATAAAGACCTGAAACCAATGCAAAAGACTGAAAAAAAGACAGAGAAACCTCAAACAGACAAGGCTCTTGCCAGCGAAGTCGCCAGTTCTGTTGTAAAGGAAAGTATCTTATGGCTAGGGTTTAAGAGGCCATCAACATACTCGGGTTGAAAGGTGGATGCATATAGTTCTGCAAGTATATATAAGCAAGATTTAGAGATAAGAAAGGTCCACACCTAATTAACTGAAGGATGGTCCAAGCTTTCTCTATCCCTTCTCCTGCTCCTCTTCCCTAAGAGACCAACAAAACAAGTTATACCTTCCTCAAACCAAATAGACTATATGAAAAAAGATTATATTAAATGAAACATGAAAACATAATCTAATATATTACATCATATAATCACAATCAGAGATTCAATATACAAGACACATTGATTTGGGAAGAAGAAGGACATCACATCTTTATTAATCTTGAAAACACGTACAAGTATACCTTCTCTTCAAGTTCGACACCTCAAGAAACCTTGATCTGGTTCTATTGCTTCTCCAAAGAACTCAACCTCCAAGCTCTACAACACAAGGGGATGATCACCAGGGCAAAGGTGTGGGAAAAGAGAGTCCCCATTCCTCGAGCATAATGATGCAAAGATTCAAGTCTCCTCTCATGGACCTCCCTACCTCTATTTATATGCTTAAAGAAGAGTTAGGGTCGATGACAAAGTAGTTACAACTGAAGAAGTCAGTTGCATAACTACCCAAACTACCCGAATTTCAAAATATGTATTTTTTTGACATTTTCAGGAGGCGTACGTGGGTTGCAGAAATAACAATCGCATACACGAGGAGGTATACATGGGTTTCAATGCAGAAAGTCGTGTATTTAAGGTGTACACGACTATTATATGTAGTAACTCGCGTACGTATGCGGGTTTCCTTAAGGAAACATGCATACACATCAAAAAACTCATTTTTAGGGTATTTCTAGGCATTTTCAGACTTTGGTGTCTTCTGGAAAGTTTTAGCTAACTCAAATATCTTTCTAACGGTAAAGATATGTGGTCAAATGGAGTTATAGAACTCAAGATATGAGTCCTCCAAGTTATGTGTTTTTTCAGTGACTTTTAGTGACTTTCATGAAGTGTCGTCATGGAAATGTCGACATCCGACATAATCATGGGAAAGTGGTCATAGACATAGATGTGTCATTTTGAGCTATAACAGATGCTCCCTAATGTATGAGGTTAGAGGGGAAGATGATAGTTGAAATACATTATAAAGGAAACGACTGAGTATGGAGAGAGCATAGAATCCAAGATTGAAAGGCTCGAACAAAGGTACCTGAAAGAGACATAAATGTTAAAAAAACTAATCTCTGGGACATACAAGTCCATACACAAAACATCAATATACAGATACAGGCGGATCCAACATATGTATAATTGATGAAACTATCATGGTCGCTCAATATGCAAAAAGTCGCCATATCAAATCTAAAGGAGTCATGGCCACAAATGAACAAGGTGGATCCATACTCGACAATCGATCATTGCCACAAAAATAAAAGGTGAATCTATGTCTCAACAAAATGTCATATAAAGTGTGTCAAGGTCTTGTGCAGCTTGGGAAATAACAAAAATGATGATGCTATTGTCAGCTCAAGGTATTCAATCCAAACCACCCAAAAGGTACGAATCCTAACCATGCGAATAAAGGATCTGAAGTCGAGCATGGAGGAAATCGTTTGATTACCGGTCAATAATGAAAACCGTTAACAAACGCGAGGGAAACCACCATTAATGAAAATGGTCCCCAAGGTACCTAGTACATTCTAACGAGTGTGAATACAAGGACTTGAAGTCAAACACTTGAAGAATCCATTGAGTAGGAGACATTAAGGTATTCCCACTACCCAATAGCGAGGGAAATTTCCACTGATGACTACAATCCCCAAGGTACTGTGATAAAACTATAAATCTAATTCCTAGAGCATGATGTGTTGCAGTCGATAGGAAGAGATCCGTTGGAAGGAAGGCATTAAGGCATCCTTCATCATCCAACACGAGGTAAGTCAAAGACTAATTGGATATGGAATAGGTATTGAATTTCACGAGAAGGACCGTCGAAGACATGATGTAATGAACTGATATCAGGGAATGGTCGACACAAAAGGTCAAGGCAACTCTAGACTGGCTGGCAAAGGTTTTAATCCTTGAACAGTGAGCACGACACAAAAGTGACTTAGGCAGCTTTTAACACAAAAGGACCAACGAAACAAATCTGCAATGTAGGAGACATTGATAGATTCCTCATATAATTGGAAAAGAGATCAACTGGAGGAGTAAGAAACTTTGAATCGGGTTAAGGTCAAAACACTAGGACCCAACTGTTGATAGACTCAAAATGGATGCTTTGTTCAAGGAAACGAGACTTGCTGCCATGATGTTAAAAACATGTGAATGAACTTCCCTTCCCCTCTTTCTTGTAAAGGTTTAACGAGTCCAAGAAAGTAAACTTGGGACCATATTCATTTTTGGAAAGCTCGAAGAAAAGACAGAGTAATGCTTGATAAAGCACTAATTCATGGATTTTACGAGCCCAAACTGGTACATGCTCGACGGTGTTTTCATAGTTTAGAGAGTCTGAAAACTCCAAAGAAGACTCCAGGGGGGTCCTTTTTTGTCCAATTTAGTCTCCTGAGGCCAAAAAAGTATAAAACAAACCATAGAAGAACTCTGTTAGCTTCCGAAGAAGTAAGGTGCACCTTTTTCGTAGTTAGTCAGGAAGGTCCGAAAAAGGTTAAATTACCACCCACCCAACGCTCCTTCAAAAGCAACATATAGCCTGATTTTTGCGAGTGGGAAGGAAGGAAATATCGCTCGAAAAGATCCATTTGATTACGAGGAATGGGGCTTACAACAATAAACTCGATGCTTTGTTGTTTAGGGTTTAACGGGCATGACAAAGACATAAAGTACACTCGGAATATTTTCCATGTTTAGGTCCAAAGCACGAAAAAGAGAAAACTAAGCCCATACTGGGGGTTCCTTTTTTGTAAGTTTAGTCCCTCAGGTCCGGAAAAGTGATAAACCTGTGCCTGAGAATACTCTTCTCAATTCTGAAGAAAAGAGAGTGTTGCTTTCTCATATTATTCCACATGGTTCGAGAAAGCGATAACCTACCACCAATGTAGATGCCCATTCACATATTCTTAATGAGCCTAAATGGACAAGTTTACTCGGCAGTCAAGTCTATTTTGAGGAGTCAGACCTGGGCCTAAAGAAACTCAATATCTTTCCCGTCAAGTTTTAACGAGTCCAAAAAATTCAACTCGTGGCCTCCTTACTGTTTTTAACGAGCTCGAAGGAGAGCAGAAATAATACTCAAAATACGAGGAGACGAGTGTCATAAGCAGGAGAAACTAGTTCCAAGCGCAAGGAACAAACTTATGCATAATGCAAGGAACATGAGCAAGATAAAGACACTCGAGGAACGTCTCCTCAAGGTAAAGGGTGTCGAGTGGCAAAGGAAAAATGATACAAGGATTAGCGTTGATGAGAACAAAGATGAGGGCTTATACAACGAGCTAAAAGCATGAAAGCCGGCATTAAGCTCATAAGCGCGAGCAGCGCACATGCAAATGCAGTTACGGCTTGAAAAACAAGGCGAGGCCAGTAAACAATTGTGAATCCAACTAAAAATACTGTCTCCAAGAAACAATAACATCAGAATCATATTCAAAAGAAAATATCCGATGCAGGTCACTTTGGCAGTGCTATCTTCTACAAAAGATGTAGTCAAGGCAGAATCAATGAAATAGGACTCTATAGTGCCAAGATCCGAGGGTTTATAATCAATAAGATCAACCTCAGAAGGAGAGAAAAAATCAACAAGGGATAGAGAGTCTGCAGGAACAAACTCAATATCACAGGAGTTGAAAAATTGATAAGAAAAATCAAACTCATCAGAATCATTGACTTGCTGTTCAAAGAAAGAGTCAAAAGACTCAACAAGACCAACATAAGAAGAAAGGTCATGATTACTAGGCAAATCAGGGTTAGACTTAGGCACAACTGAACTAACATCCAACAGAAGCTCAGACTGTATCAAAGACTCTAGGAAGACTCCATTCGAAGGAAGGAGATCATCTGAGATAGGACACATGTCTAAACTTTCAAATGGATCAACAAAGTGGAGAGCATGCTCCATAGTTTGTATAGGATGACTCACCTCTTCAACTGCTGGGACCAAGTCCCGAGAAGGTAAGAATGAAAACAGAGGCTGCTTCTGAGTAGCAATTGAATGCAAAGGACATGAGGCCACATAGCTCACCTGTGGTGGGGGAGTGTCTACAGAAACACTGGGAATTAATAAAGGAAAGACTTGGTCTCTAGTTGGGTCAGGAGATGGATCAAGAAAATCCAACTGATCGATAGTGACAATTTCTTTGCTATGATTAAAGTACATCAGCTGAAAGAATGTTGACACCACTACTTGCATGGAATAGACATAATCACGTCCAAGGAGCATATTGAAGTCCAAGGGGTCTTCTATCACCATGAAGTCAACTAAGACGGTCTTTCCACCCAAAGTAACAGGTGTTTGAGAAAGAAATCCCAAGGCTATACAAGTTCTTGTATCAAACGCCAGTAAATGACTAGCAGTCGACACAAGGCTGGGAGATCCCATGCCTCGCCAAGCACAAGCAGAAAAGATACTAACCGAAGCTCCTTCATCAACAATACAACGAGCAATCGTGTATGGTTCAACTTTGACCGTTATCTGGAAAGGTGCATTATAAGGAAGGTGCGGCTCAACTAGGCTATCCTAGTCAAAGGAAGCAATCTGAGAGCTTTGTGGGGGTTGATTCGAAGTGAGTTCAGTGCCCCCTTATTCAGTAAGTTCTGAACTGGTAGTGAAGAAAGTGTGACTAGCAGACACTTCAATCTCCAAAGGAAGAGTGGGATTGATCTAAAATGGAATCGATTCAACCGCTTCATGAAAGTCACTCTCTGAAGGGAGAATGGGATTGGCCAAAGATGACATTGGTTCAATCACATCAGGATCACTCTCCGAAAGAAGAGTGGGATTGACCAAATCTGATATTGGTTCGACCACTTGATCAACCAAAGGTTGAGTAGGTTGTTGAGAAACTATAGGTTGTTCAGGAGAAGAAAATTCTTGAGTTTCAGACCACACTCTTTGCACCTCTGCGATAGCAGGGCACTAGTGAGTAAGATGATCTCCCTCGCATAGTTTACAAGGGAAATTAAGTTGGCACTTCGAACGACTAGTTTTCTCAACGGTGTCAACATGACTAGTAGTGGCTGACTGTTTTCTCCTAACATGACCTACAGAGGTTGAGATTTTTGCCCCAGCATGATCACTAGAGGATGGGTAGTTGGGTCCAACCTAACTAAGAGAGGTTGGTTGTTGAAAAGCTTCAGAATGTTCAAAAACAGGATGACCATGAAACCAAACTCTTCGCACCTCCACGATAGAAGGGAATTTATAAGTAAGGTGGTCTCCCTCACAAAGTTTACAAGGAAACTTGCGCTTGTGTTTTGAACGATTAGTATTTTCAACAGTGTTAACATGAGTTGCAGTGGCTGACAGATTGTCTTCAGCATGAACCACAAAGGCTGAGAGACTGCCCTCAGCATGACTTGCAGAGGCTGAGAGACCGGGTCCAACATGACTTGCAGAGGTTGGATGAGCACCACCAGCATGAACAACACAGGCTGAATGGTTAGGATCAACATGCTTTGTAGTAGTTGAGTGTGTGCCCCCAGTATGAACTTCAGAGGTTGAGTGGATGGATCCAACATGACTTGCAGAGGTTGGATGGGGAGGTTCAACTTGAACATCAGAGGTTGAACGGGTGCCCTCAACATGAACTGCAAAGGTTGAATGATTGGATCCAACGTGACCTAGACAAGTTGGAAGGATCCCACCAGCATGATCAATAGAGTCTGGATGGTGAAGATCAACTTGACTTGCATAGGTTGAGTGCTTAGATCCAACATGACCTACAGAGGTTGGATGGGTGCCCCCAATATGAACTTCAGAGGCTGGGTGGTGAGGTTCAACTTGACCTGCAGAGGTTAAACGGGTGCCCCCTTGCTTATGTGCCTTCTTCCTATTCCTCCTTCTTTTACTCCTTTTAGACTGCTGGTTACTAATATCGTTACTTTCATCGCATGAGGTAGAAGTAGGAGGAGAATCAACTACAGGTGAAGGGGAAGCGGTGTTTTGATGCCCTTGATATAAGGAGCTTACTTGAGAAGCATCAGGAGAATTCAGGACGGTTGGAGTGGAAAACAACCACACCGGTAGCCCTAGGGTGAATCTAGGAAGATTCAAGGTGGCCATCAAGGGAACACCAACATTCCTCATGAGAGGAATAGTACAAGGAGTTCCCAGCATGGGGATATCTTGGTTGGTGTTCAAAGGGGTGTTAGACATAGTTTCAAACAAGGAGACAAAGTCTGAGGTCAATAGGAAACCAAAAGTACCAAGCACACACCTGAAGGCAAACTAAGTACAGACAAATCACACAGCACTCGCTAAAAACTCCTAAAGTCAAATAAACAAATAGGTATAAGATATGCTTTCCAAAAGAAAGCTGATAGATAGTTACTTGGAGTCCCTGTAGATGTTCTTAGACACAAGCGGAGGAATCACCCACCGCCCTCCCACACCTTCTACCGGGGTTACCTTCCAAGCCCGTCCAAGGTCAAACAGAAATAGCCTTTTGGTGTACCTGTGTATGAACCCTAGATGTCAAAGAGACTAAAGGCTACCTTAACTATATTGACAATTTGGGGGGACAGTCGCAAGCCTAGTTCGTACCCATGGGTAGGGTAGCAAAGCCCAAAACCCTGTCTAAGACAGAATCCCCAGATGCGCAAAAACCTTGGTCTACGCTTTGAAAAGGAATCAGAGGGATCAGTCCAAGTCTCCACGTGGCGTCGTGCTTAACTCCCGTTTGAGAGGAGCTTCCCAGATACAATCAACATAGAAAAGGGTTTACCTAGTGATTGGCCAACTACGTCTGAATTTTAACACTTGTGGGGAGTTTACACTCCCTATCCCACAAGTCTAGCCTAAGCTAGTTGGTGTATGATCTTATAAAATAAAACTTACTAATAATTTTTAAATTATAACATTTATTTTAAGGGTTGTTTTTAGTCAGAGGGTAAATGGCATGAAACTTATGTGGTATTTTGACTCGAAGTTGAAATGAAATGACTAAACAAAGAGAAATGAAATGCAAAAAAGCAATAACTATTCTCTTCCGTTTTCAAATAGAAACTTGAAAGCCACAAAAGAAAAAATTCTTTTTTATTTTTTCAAAAATAATGATATGCAGTGTATTAAAGACAAAACTCTAATCTATATGCATATTAAAACACTATATGTTATTTGTATTTCTCTTTTATAAATGCAAAAGAAAAGCTACCTACAAACAAAAGTATGCAGATAACAAGAACAAAGCAAAAGGAACTCTGCTATACAATCACCAAACAAACTCTAGAATTCCCTAAAGTCAGTATAAACTCTACTTGGAAGGAAGGCTTGCATAAGACACAAGTCAACTAATTTGGCATGGTGTATTGAACCAACAAAAGAAGAAGGAAACAAACACCAAGAAGCTTCTGAATTCAAACAAAGATCACTAACAGAGGCTGACTAGAAACATAAGCCAAAAATCATGCCAAGCAAAGGGGGTGGGGGGTAAGAGCAAAGAGAAAACCCTAATGCTATAAAAAATCTTACCACATAGATAAATAACAACCAAAAGGGATGACACTAACTCCGTGGACTCATGCACCTGCAGAGGACCCCAAAAGACCTACCAAACAACCTTCAAACAGAAGAAAAAACACAAAAGAGGAAAAAACATTGTTTAAAGGGGCATACATGAGTTTCACTACTGACAGGTCGCGTGTCATATGCAGGTTGACAATACAGCAAGTCGCATGTACCAACATGCATGGGTTGTACCACTGACAAGTCGCGTATCATACGTAGGTTGATAGTATAGAAATTTGTGTGTACCAAACCAGACATGCGACTGTTTAGTCTGCAACTCGCGTATCGGTGGAAAAAATCCCCAAAAAGGTCAAAAAATGCCTTAGGAAGGCAGGGGAGATGTTATATCATATTGATATAGTGTTCATAAGTGGCAATAAAGACGTGAAACCAATTCAAAAGACTGAAATAAAGACATAGAAACCCCAAAAAGACAAGGCTCTCCCCATTGGAGTCGTCAGTTCTGTTGTAAAGGAAAGTATCCTATGGCTAGGGTTTAAGAGGCCATCAACATACTGGGGTTGAAAGGTGGATACATATAGTTCTGCAAGTATATATAAGCAATATTTAGAGATAAGAAAGGTCCACACCTGATTAACTGAAGGCTGGTCTAATCTTTCTCTAGTCCTTCTCCTGCTCCTCTTCCCCAAGAGACCAACAAAACAAGTTATAACTTCCTTGAACCAAATAGACTATATGAAAAGAGATTATATTCAATGAAACATGAAAACATAATCTAATATATAACATCATATAATCACAATTAGAGATTCAATATACAAGAAACATTGATTTGGGAAGAAGAAGGACATCACATATTTATTAATCTTGAAAACAAGTACAAGTATACCTTCTCTTCAAGTTCAGCACCTCACGAAACCTTGATCTGGTTCTGCTGCTTCTCTTCTCCAAGGAACTCAGACTCCAAGCTCTGCAACACAAGGGAATTATCACCAGGGCAAAGGTGTGGGAAAAGAGAGTCCCGATTCCTCTAGCATAATGATGCAAATATTCAAGTCTCCTCTCATGGACCTCCCTACCTCTATTTATATGCTTAAAGAAGAGTTATAGTTGAAGAAAAAGTAGTTACAACTGAAGGAGTCAGTTGCATAACTACCCAAACTACCCGAATTTCAAAATACATATTTTTTTTACATTTTCAGGAGGCGTACATGGGTTGCAGAAACAACAATCGCATACACGAGGAGGTATACATGGTTTGCAATGCAGAAAGTCACGTATTTAAGGCGTACGGGACTATTATATACAGTAACTCGCGTATGTACGCGGGTTTCCTTAAGGAAACACACGTACACATCAAGAAACTCATTTTTAGGGTATTTCTTGTCATTTTCAGACTTTTTTGTCTGCTGGAAAGTTTTAGCTAACTCAAATATCTTTGCAATGGTACAAGGATGTGGTCAAACAGAGTTACAAAACTCAATATATGGGTCCTCCAAGTTAGGTGTTTTTTTAGTGACTTTTAGTGACTTTCATGAAGTGTCGTCATGGAAGTGTCGACGTGCGACATAATCATGGGAACGTGGTCACAGGCAGAGATGTGTCATTTTGAGTTGTAACAGATGCCCCCTAATATATGAGGTTAGAGGGGAAAACGATAGCTGAAATACATTATAAAGGAAACAACTGAGTATGGAGAGAGCAAAGAATCCATGATCGAAAGGCTCGAACAAAGGTACCTCAAAGAGAGATAAATGGCAGAAAAAACTAATCTCTGGGACATACAAGTCCATATACAAAAAATCGTCATAAAGATACAGGTGCATCCAACATATGTATAACTGATGAAACTATCATGGTCGCTCATTCTGCAAAAAGGTGCCATATCAAATCTAAAGGAGTCATGGCCACAAATGAACAAGGTGGATCCATACTTGACAATCGATCATAGCCACAAAAATACAAGGTGAATCTATGTGTCAACAAAATGTCATATAAAGTGTGTCAAGGTCTTGCACAGCTTGGGAAATAGCAAAAATGATGATGCTATTGTCAACCCAAGGTCTTTAATCCAAACCTCCCAAAAGGTACGAATCCTAACCATGCGAATAAAGGAGCTGAAGTCGAACATGGAGGAAATTGTTTGATTACCGTTCAATAATGAAAACCATTAACAAACGTGAGGGAAACCCCCATTAATGAAAATGGTCCCCAAGGTACCTAGTACATTCTAACAAGTGTGAATACAAGGACTTGAAGTCAAACACTTGAAGAATCCATTGAGTAGGAGACATTAAGGTATTCCCACTACCCAATAGCGAGAGAAATTGCCACTGATGACTACAATCCCCAAGGTACTGTCATAAAACTCTAAATCTCATTCCCAGAGTAGGATGTGTTGCATTCGATAGGAAGAGATCCGTTGGAAGGAAGGCATTAAGGCATCGTTCATCATCCAACACGAGGTAATTCAAAGACTAATTAGATCTAGAATTGGTACTAAATTTCACGACAAGGACCGTCGAAGACATGATGTAATGAACTGATACTAGGGAATGGCCGACACAAAAGGTCAAAGCAACTACAGAATGGCCAATAAAGGTTTTAATCCTTGAACAGTGAGCATGACACAAAAGTGACTTAGGCAACTTTTAACACAAAAGGACAATCGAAACAAATCTGCAGTGTAGGAGACATTGACAGATTCTCCATATAATTGGAAAAGAGACCAATTGGAGGAGTAAGAAACTATGAATCGGGTTAAGGTCAAAACACTAGGACCCAACTGTCGACAGACTCAAAATTGATGCTTTGTTCAAGGAAACAAGACTTGCTGCCATGATGTTAAAAACATGTGAATGAACTTCTGTTGCCCTCTTTCTTGTAAAGGTTTAATGAGTCCAAGAAAGCAAACTCAGGACCATCTTCATTTTCGGCAAGCTCAAAGAAAAGATAGAAGAATGCTTGATAAAGCACTGATACGTGGATTTTACGAGCCTGAACTAGTACATGCTCGACGGTGTTTTCATAGTTTAGAGAGTCTGAAAACTCCAAAGAAGACTCCAGGGGGGTCCTTTTTCATCCAATTTAGTCTCCTGAGGCCGAAAAAGTATAAAACAAACCACATAAGAACTCTCTTAGCTTCCAAAGAATTAAGGTGCACCTGTTTCGTACTTAGTCAAGAAGGTCCGAAAAAGGTTAAATTACCACCTACGCAACGCTCCTTGAAAAGCAATATATAGCCTGAGTTTTACGAGTGTGAAGGAACGCAAGATCACTCGAAAAGATCCATTTGATTACTAGGAATGGGGCTTACAACAATAAACTTGATGCTTTGTTCTTTATGGTTTAACGAGCATGACAAAGACAATGACATCATCATCACATTTTTTCAGGTATTTCTTGTTTTTGGGGTAGCGGGGTCCATCAAAAGTATGCCGAGTGGGTACTCATTGGATGGTGAATTTAATTCTGCATCCAAGGAGCTCTCCCGATCGAAATTTGAGTAAAAACG
>LPNX010312898.1:79904-136600 GCA_001517045.1 Pseudotsuga menziesii | reverse complement strand
ATCATGCCAAGCAAAGTTGGGGGGGGGGGAGAGCAAAGAGAAAACCCTAATGCTATAAAAAGGCTTACCACATAGATAAAGAACAACCAAAAGGGATGAAACTAACTCCCTGGAGTCATGCACCTACAGAGGACCCCAAAATACCTACCAAACAACGTTCAAACAGAATAAAAACCACAAAATAGGAAAAAACATTGTTTGAAGGGGAATACGCGAGTTTCACTACTGACAAGTCGTGTGTCATACACATGTTGAAAGTACAGCAAGTCGTGTGTACAGGAACATGCGGGTTTTACTACTGACAAGTCATGTATCATACATGGGTTGATAGTATAGAAAGTCGCATGTACCAAACTAGACACACGATTGTTTAGTCTGCAACTCGCGTATGGGTGGAAAAAATCCCCAAAAAGGTCAAAAAATGCCTTAGGAAGGTAGGGGAGATGTTCTATTAGAGTGATAAAGTGTTCCTAAGTGGCAAGAAAGACCTGAAACTAATACAAAAGACTGAAATAAAGATAGAGAAACCCCAAACAGACAAGGCTCTCCCCAGCGGAGTCACTAGTTCTGTTGTAAAGGAAAGTATCCTATGGCTAGGGTTTAAGAGGCCATCACCATACTAGGGTTGAAAGGTGGATGCATATAGTTCTGCAAGTATATATAAGCAATATTTAGAGATAAGAAAGGTCCACACCTGATTAAATGAAGGCTGGTCCAAGCTTTCTCTAGCCCTTCTCCTGCTCCTCTTCCCCAAGAGACCTGTAAAACAAGTTATACCTTCCTCAAACCAAATAGACTATATGAAAAGAGATTATATTCAATGAAACATGAAAACATAATCTAATATATAACATCATATAATCACAATCAGAGATTCAATATACAAGACACATTGATTTAGGAAGAAGAAGGACATCACATCTTTATTAATCTTGAAAACAAGTACAAGTATACCGTCTCTTCAAGTTTGGCACCTTACGAAACCTTGATCTGGTTCTGTTGCTTCTCTTCTCTGAGGAACTCAGCCTCCAAGCTCTGCAACACAAGGGGATGATCACCAGGGTAAAGGTGTGGGAAAAGAGAGTCCTGATTCCTCTAGCATAATGATGCAAATATTCAAGTCTCCTCTCATGGACCTCCCTACCTCTATTTATATGCTTAAGGAAGAGTTAGGGTCGAAGACAAAGTAGTTACAACTGAAGGAGTTAGTTGCATAACTACCCAAACTACCCGAATTTCAAAATATGTATTTTTTTGACATTTTCAAGAGGCGTACTCAGGTTGCAGAAACAATAGTCGCATACATGGGTTGCAATGCAGAAAGTCATGTATTTAAGGCGTACGTGACTATTATATATAGCAACTCACGTACGTACGCGGGTTTCCTTAAGGAAACACGCATACACATAAAAAAACTCATTTTTCAGGTATTTCTAGGCATTTTCATACTTTGGTGTCTTCTGGAAAGTTTTAGCTAACTCAAATATCTTTCCCACAGTACAGAGATTTGGTCAAACGGAGTTACAGAACTCAATATATGGGTCCTCCAAGTTAGGTGTTTTTTTAGTGACTTTTAGTGACTTTCATGAAGTGTCGTCATGGAAGTGTCGACATGCGACATAATCATGGGAAAGTGGTCACAGGAAGAGGTGTGTCATTTTGAGCTATAACAGATGCATCCTATTGTATGATGTTAGAGGGGAAGACGATAGCTGAAATACATTATAAAGGAAACAACTGAGTATGGAGAGAGTAGAGAATCAAAGATCGAAAGGCTCAAACAAAGGTACCTGAAAGAGAGATAAATGTCAGAAAAAACTAATTTCTGGGACATACAAGTCCATATACAAAACATCGCCATAAAGATACAGGCGGATCCAACATATGTATAACTGATGAAACTATCATGGTCGCTCAATAAGCAAAAAGGATCCATATCAAATCTAAAGGAGTCATGGCCACAAATGGAGAAGGTGGATCCATACTCGACAATCGATCATAGCCACGAAAATACAATGTAGATCTATGTCTCAGCAAAATGTCATATAAAGTGTGTCAAGGTCTTGCGCAGCTTGGGAAATAGAAAAAATGACGATGCTATTGTCAGCCCAAGGTCTTCAATCGAAACCTCCCAAAAGGTACGAATCCTAACCATGCGAATAAAGGAGTTGAAGTTGAACATGGAGGAAATCATTTGATTACCGGTCCATAATGAAAACCGTTAACAAATGCGAGGGAAACCACCATTGATGAAAATGGTCCCCAAGGTACCTAGTACATTCTAACAAGTGCGAATACATGGACTTGAAGTCAAACACTTGAAGAATCCATTGAGTAGGAGACATTAGGGTATTCCCACTACCCAATAGATAGGGAAATTGCCACTGATGACTACAATCCCCAAGATACTGTCATAAAACTCTAAATCTCATTCCCAGAGCAAGATGTGTTGCAGTCGATAGGAAGAGATCCGTTGGAAGGAAGGCATTAAGGAATCCTTGATCATTTAAACATGAGGTAAGTCAAAGACTAATTGGATCTGGAATTGGTACTGAATTTCACGACAAGGACCGCTGAAGACATGATGTAATGAAATGATACTAGGGAATGGCTGACACAAAAGGTCAAGGAAATTGCAGAATTACCGACAAAGGTTTTAATCCTTGAACATTGAGCATGACACAAAAGTGACTTAGGTAGCTTTTAACACAAAAGGACCAATGAAACAAATCTGCAATGTAGGAGACATTGACAGATTCCCGATATAATTGGAAAAGAGACCAACTGGAGGAGTAAGAAACTCTGAATCGGGTTAAGGTCAAAACACTAGGACCTAACTGTTGATAGAATCAAAACTGATGCTTTGTTGAAGGAAACAAGACTTGCTTCCATGATGTAAAAAACACGTGAATGAAATTCCATTCCCCTCTTTCTTGTAAAGGTTTAACGAGTCCAAGAAAGCAAACTCGGGACCATCTTCATTTTTGGCAAGCTCAAAGAAAAGACAGAAGAATGCTTGATAAAGCACTGATTCGTGGATCTTACGAGCCCGAACTAGTACATGCTCAATGGTGTTTTCATAGTTTAGAGATTCTGAAAACTCCAAAGAATATTCCAAGGGGGTCCTTTTTCGTCCAATTTAGTTTCCTGAGGCCGAAAAAGTATTAAACAAAGAACAAACGAACTCTCTTAGCTTTTGAAAAGGTAAGGCGCACCACCTTTTTCGTACTTAGTCAGGAAGGTCCAAAAAAGGTTAAATTACCACCTACCCAATGCTCCTTCAAAAGAAACATATAGCTTGAGTTTTACGAGTGTGAAGGAAGGAAATCTCACTCGGAAAGATCCATTTGATTACAAAGAATGGGGATTACAACAATAAAATCGATGCTTTGTTCTTTAGGGTTTAACGAGCATGACAAAGATGTAAAGTACACTCAAAATATTTTTCATGTTTAGGTCCAGAGCACGAAAAAGAGAAAACTAATCTCATACCGGGGGTTCCTGTTCCATAAGTTTAGTCCCTCAGGTCTGGAAAAGTGATAAACCTATGCCTGAGAATATTCTTCTTAATTCTAAAGAAAAGAGAATGTTCCTTTCTCGTATTATTCCACATGGTCCTAGAAAGCGATAACCTACCACCAATGTGGATGCCCATTCACATATTCTTAACGAGCCTGAATGGACAAGTTTACTCGGTAGTCAAGTCTATTTTGAGGAGTCAGACCTGGGCCTAAAGAAACTCAATATATTTCCCGTAAAGTTTTAATGAGTCCAAAAACATTAACTCGTGGCCTCCTTACTATTTTTAACGAGCTCTAAGGAGAGCAAAAAGGATGCTCAAAATGCAAGGAGCTGAGTGTCATAGGTAGGTGAAACTAGTTCCAAGCACAAGGAACAAACCTATGCATAATGCAAGGAACATGAGCAAGATAAAGACACTCGAGGAACATCTCCTCAATGTAAAGGGTTTCAAGTTGTGAAGGCAAAATGATACAAGGCTTAGTGATGATGAGAACAAAGATGAGGGTTTATACAACGAGCTAAAAGCGTGAAAGCCGGCATCAGGCTCATAAGCGCGAGCAGGGCACATGCAAATGTAGTTACAACTTGAACAACAAGGCAAGGCCAGTAAATAGTTGTGAATCCAACTAAAAATACTGTCTCCAAGAAACAACAAAATCAGAATCATATTCAGAAGAAAATATTCGATGCAGGTCACTTTGGCAGAAACACATGTGGCTTTGCTATCTTCTACAAAAGATGTAGTCAAGGTAGAATCAACGAAAGAGGAATCTATAGTGCCAAGATTTGAGGGTTTAAAATCAATAAGATCAACCTCAGAAGGAGAGAAAAACTCAACAAGGGATAGAGAGTCTGTAGGAACAAACTCAATATCACAGGAGTTGAAAAATTCATAAGAAAAATCAAACTCATCAGAATCACTGACTTGCTGTTCAAAGAAAGAGTCAAAAGACTCAACAAGAACAACATAAGAAGAAAGGTCATGATTACTAGGAAATTCAGGGTTAGACTTAGGCACAACTGAACTAACATCCAACAGAAGCTCAGACTGTATCAAAGACTCTAGGAAGACTCCATCCGAAGGAAGGAGATCATCTAAGATAGGACACATGTCTAAACTTTCAAATGGATCAACAAAGTGGAGAGCATGCTCCATAGTCTGTATAGGATGACTCACCTGTTCAACTACTGGGACCAAGTCTCGAGAAGGTAAGCATGAAAACAAAGGTTGCTTCTGAGTAGCAATTGAACGCAAAGGACATGAGGCCACATAGCTCACCTGTGGTGGGGGAGTCTCTACAGAAACACTGGGAATTAATAAAGGAAAGACCTGGTCTCTAGTTGGGTCAGGAGATGGATCAAGAAAATCCAACTGATCGATAGTGACAATTTATTCGCCATGATTAAAGTACATCAGCAGAAAGAATGTTGACACCACTGCGTGCATGGAATAGACATAATCACGTCCAAGGAGCATATTGAAGTCCAAGGGGTATTCTATCACCATGAAGTCAACTAAGACAGTCTTTCCACCCAAAGTAACAGGTGTTTGAGAAAGAATTCCCAAGGCTATACAAGTTCTTGTATCAAACGCCAGTAACTGACTAGCAGTCGACACAAGGCTGGGAGATCCCATGCCTCGCCAAGCACAAGTAGAAAATATACTAACCGAAGCTCCTTCATCAACAATACAACGAGCAATCATGTATGGTTCAACTTTGACCTTTATCTAGAAAGGTGCATTATAAGGAAGGCGATGCTCAACTAGGCTATCCCAGTCAAAGGAAGCAATCCGAGAGCTTGGTGGGGTTTGATCCGAAGCGAGTTCAGTGCCCCCTTATTCAATAAGTTTTGAACTAGCAGTGAAGAAAATGTGACTAGCAGACACTTCACTCTCCAAAGGAAGAGTGGGATTGATCAACAATGGAATCGATTCAACCTCTTCATGAAAGTCACTCTCTGAAGGGAGAGTGGGATTGACCAAAGATGACATTAGTTCAATCACATTAGGATCACTCTCCGAAATAAAAGTGGGATCGCCCAAATCTTAGATTGGTTCGACCACTTGATCAACCAAAGGTTGAGTAGGTTGTTGAGAAACTATAGGTTGTTCAGGAGAAGGAAATTCTTGAGTCTCGGACCACACTCTTTGCACCTCTGCGATAGCAGGTCACTGGTGAGTAAGATGATCTCCCTCTCATAGCTTACAAGGGAACTTAAGTTTGCACTTTGAACTACTAGTTTTCTCAACGGTGTCAACATGACTAGTAGTGGCTGACTGTAGACTCTCAACATGACCTATAGAGGTTGATATTTCCCCCCCAGCATGATCACTAGAGGCTGGGTAACTGGGTCCAACCTGACTAAGAGAGGTTGGTTGTTGAAAATATTCAGAATGTTAAAAAATGGGATGACCATGAAACCAAACTCTTCGCACCTCCGCGATAGAAGGGCATTTATAAGTAAGGTGGTATCCCTCACAAATCTTACAAGGAAACTTGGGCTTGTGTTTTGAACGATTAGTCTTTTCAACAGTGTCAACATGACTCGCAGTGGCTAACAGATTGTCTTCAGCATGAACCACAGAGGCTAAGAGACTGCCCCCAGCGTGACTTGTAGAGGCTGAGAGACTAGGTCCAACATGACTTGCAAAGGTTGGACGAGCACCACCAGCATGAACAACAGAGGCTGAATAGTTAGGATCAACATGCTTTGCAACAGCTGAGTGTGTGCCCCTAGCATGAACTTTAGAGGTTGGGTGGATGGATCCAACATGACTTGCAGAGGTTGGATGGGGAGGTTCAAATTGAACATCAGAGGTTGAACAGGTGCCCTCAGCATGAACTACAGAGGCTGAGTGACTGGATCCAACGTGACCTAGACAATTTGGAAGGATCCTACAAGCATGATCAATAGATGATGTATGGTGAAGATCAACTTGACTTGCAGAGGTTGAGTGCTTAGATCCAACATGACCTCCAGAGGTTGGATGGGTGCCCCCAGCATGAAATTCAGAGGATGGGTGGTGAGGTTCAACTTGACCTATAGAGGTTGAATGGGTGCCCCCTTGCTTATGTTCCTTCTTCCTATTCCTCCTTCTTTTAGTCCTTTTAGACTGTCGGTTACTAATATCAGTACTTTCACCGCATGAGGTAGAAGGAGGAGGAGAATCAACTATAGGTGAAGGGGAAGCAGTGTTTTGATGCCCTTGATATAAGGAGCTTACTTGAGAAGCATCAGGAGCATTCAAGATGGTTGGAGTGGAAAACAACCACACCGGTAGCCCTAGGGTGAATCCAGGAAGATTCAGGGTGGCCATCAAGGGAACAACAACATTCCCCATGAGAGGAATAGTACAAGGAGTTCCTAGCATGGGGATCTCTTGGTTGGTGTTCAAAGGGGTGTTAGACATATTTTAAAACAAGGAGACAAAGTTTGAGGTCAACAGGAAACCAAAAGCACCAAGCACACACTAGAAAGCAAACTAAGTATAGACAAACCACGCAGCACTCACTAAAAACTCCTAAAGTCAAACAGACAAACACGTATAAGATATTCTTTCCAAAATAAAGTTAATAGACAATTACTTGGCGTCCCTGTATATTTTCTTAGGCACAAGCGGAGGAATCACCCACCGCCCTCCCACACCTTCTACCGGGGTTTCCTTCCAAGCCTGTCCAAGGTCAACCAGAAATAGCCTTCTGGTGTACCTTTATATGAAAGCTAGATGTCAAAGAGACTAAAGGATACCTTAACTATATTGATGGTCTTGGGGGACAGTTGCAAGCCTGGTTCGTACGCATGGGCAGGGTAGCAAATCCCAAAACCCTGTATAAGACAGAATCGCGAGATGCGCAAAAACCTTGGTCTACCCTTTGACAAGGAATCAGAGGCTTATCTCCTCAGTCCAAGTCTCCACGTGGCCTCATGCTTAACTCCCGTTTGAGAGGAGCTTCCCAAATATAGTCAACATAGAAAAGGGTTTACCTAGTGATTGGCCAACTACGTCTGAATTTTAACACTTGTGGGGAGTTTACACTCCCTATCCCACAATTCTAGCCTAAGCTAGTTGGTGTATGCCCCTATAAAATAAAACTTAGTATTAATTTTTAAATTATATCATTTATTTTAAGGGCTGGTCGTTTTATCACCATGGATCAACAAGTAAAAACTTCCTCCAAGGTTCCGATATTCAATGGATAAGATTATGCTTTCTGGAGCATTAGGATGAGAAGCTATATAATGTCTATTGGACTAGATGTTTGGATGTCTGTAGAAACTGGGTATATATATCCAAAATCTCCCATAGATCTTCAAGGAATAAAACAATTCGGAAACAATGCTAAAGCTGTTAATGCAATCTTGGCTGGATTAGCTAGAATAATCTTTGCCAAAGTGATGCATTGCAAAACAACAAAGGAGATTTAGGACAAATTGCAGACCACCTATGAAGGGGAAATCAAGGTAAAAAGGGCCAAAATCTAGAATTTTAAAACTCTTTTGAAAGTCTAAAAATGAAGGAAGAAGAAAACATTTCATAATACTTTGAGAGAATTAATGAAATCGTTGATGCAATTCAAGGGCTTGGAGCAGACTTGAAAGAAAAGGAAATAGTTGAAAAAGTATTAAGATCACTTCCAATGATTTACAATCTAAATATTTTCCACACAGAAGATATAGAAGATATTGACAAACTCACCATGGAATAACTATATGGCAACTCAAGAAAAGAGAGCAAGAATTAGAAAAGTTTGAAGCTGAATTGATCTTGCTTAGAAAGAAGACAAATGAAGAATCCTTTCAATTAAAGTTTAAGAGAAATTCAAAAATTCTGGATGACATCCTAAGTTGTCAAAGATCATTTAGTAATAAAGCTAGAATAGGCTATGGCAAATGAAAGAAGGCATAACAATGTTTTTTCGTAAATAAAGAAGGAAATAAAAGAAGTTATGCTGTTCCACTTATGAGACCAATTGTAAAGGAATACAGTAAAAAATTTTCTCTCTCGCAAAATGAAAGCACGACAGATAATGTGCCAAGTAGACATCATCAACTCTTTTTAGGAAATTGTTATGCCTGTAACAATTTTGGACATATAACTAGAAATTTTAAGCTAACGGTTCCTATTGGAAAATGCATCACATCACAATCTCGTGTTAATAAGAAGAATGTCACTAGAAGAAATCCAAAAGGAAGAAAGTATAATCGTTTTTCTCCTCTATAGAGTTATAGCATAGAATGTTACAAATGTGGTAATCAAGGACACATTGCTAGAAATTGTAAATTAGTGATTCCTATGGAGAATGACACCAAAAAATCTCAAGGAAATGAGGAGAGGAAGGTTTGGAAGAAAAGGATGGTGTGGAATGTTCAATAGCTCTATGTGCAACATAAAACCAAAATCTATGGAATGTGGACAGTGGATACTCAAAACACACAATAGGGGACCCAAATAAGTTTATAAGCCTAAAAAGAAATAAAAAAGGAAAAATCACTTTTGGAGATAATCTATCCTCTAAAATAATTGGGAAGGGTACAATGGCTCTTAGAGACAAGATGAAATATTAAAATGTTTTGCTTATAAAGAAACTTTAAACTTAATCTTTTAAGTGTGATCCAAACATGTGATTAAGGACACATATGTATATTTGATTCCAAGAAGTGTGAAATCAGAAGAAAAGATTGAAGAAAACTTGTTGGGACTGCTATGAGAACTCCAAGCAATGTGTATATTATAGAAAATGAAGAACAATGTTATATGAGTCAAATTGATGAAAGTTTGCTATGACATGGAAGGATGGGGCACTTGAACTTTGACAATCTTGTAAAAGTTAGTAAGAAGGGAGATGTAAGGAATTTTCCAAAGATCATAAAACCACCAAATCATGTTTGTAGACACTGTCTTCATGGGAAGAAAACAAGAAAAAGGTTCAAGGTCAAAGAGCATACAACCTCTCAACTATTAGAAATAATTCACACTGATCTTTGTGGACCAACAATGACTAAAAGCTTTCAAGGTGAACATTACTTTATTTTATTAAGCGATAATTATACAAGGTTGACTTGGGTGGCATTTATTAAAGAAAAACCAGAAGCCTTTATGAAGTTCAAAGCCTTCAAAGCACTTGTTGAAAATTAATCAAATTGCAAGATTAAATGTCTAAGATCAGATAATGGTGGTGAGTTCACCTCAAATAAATTCAATGAGTTTTGTGAAACTCATGGAATCAAGAGGAAGTTTTTAGCAGCAAAAACTCCCCAGGAAAATGGAGTTGTTGAGAGAAAGAACAGGACAATCCAAGAAGCAACCAAAACTATGCTTAATGAAACAAAAATTCCCAATGGCTATTGGAGAGAAGCAGTATATACAACTATCTATGTACAAAACAGAGGAAAAATTAGATTGAATAGTGACAAGACTCATGAGCTATGGTTTGGAAGACTAACTTTAGTTAAATATTTTAGAGTTTTTGGAAGTAAATGGTACATAAAAATGGATGATGATAATCTAGGGAAGTTTGACTCTAGAACAAATGAAGGAATATTTCTTGGATATTCTCCCACCAAAAGGGCATACAGATGTTATAATCTAAGGTTGCACAAGATCATAGAAAGTGAAAATGTAACTGTTGATGATACTAAACCAAGAAGAATACAAATCCAAGAAAGTGAGGATGTTTAAGAAACTGATGATAAAGAAAAAGAATAACGTTTACAAGAATATGATGTCTTTGAAGAAGAAGAAGAAGAAGAAGGAGAGAAAAAAGAATCACATGAAAATGAGAATGAAGAATCTACAAGATTAGGCACAAAGACACCATCTAGGTGGATTTAGAAGAATCACCCCGAAAGTCAAATAATTGGTGGCAAATATTCATGAGTTAAAACAAGAAGAAAATTATTTTATGATGAAGAACAAAAACTACTTTCGATAGTAGAACCCAAAACATTTAAAGAATCCTGCAAAAGTGATGATTGTATCAATGCTATGAATGATGAACTTGATCAAATATGTATAAATTCTAAAGCCTTGATGGCATAAGGAATTTGAAAAACAGGCTAAGGATCTAGGCACATAATTAACCTCACATAGAATTGTAGAGAATTAGCATAAGGAGAGAGGAAGATGAATTAATGATCACACATTAATGAATGATCAATAAATGATAATTAATATTACTACATAGGTAATACATCCTTATAAAGGAAAAATGAGTTGCTAGAAGACAAATCAAGCTAGCTTGTAAAGGAGGCTTACTAATTATAATAAACCACATAGTTGGCTAAAGCACTTTCCCAATCTACCAAGCACCTCACGAATTAACAATAGCATGTGTGAGTGATGATGAGTGAAGGAAAGAATTGCTAATCCTAGAATATGGAGAGAAAATAATGGAGGATGGTTTGACAAAAAAAGCTTCCAGTTTGCTAGTTGACTAGCTTTACCTTATCCACAGAAAAGCAGGATAAAGCAGAAAAAGCAGAAAAAGCAGAATCTGCTGTAAAGCGTAGTTACCAATTCTGGATGGCCATAAATTGGTCAAGATCAACCCATAATCATAAATAAATCATTCCTAGAATATAAATAGCAAGTGTTGACTCTAAGGTGCAAGTGGATGCCAACTATCTGAGCTAGTGGGTAGGAAATTAATCAAATAATGATTAATTATTTTATGAGTGGGTTTATTATATTCCAACACCCCCCTTTAAGCCTGACTTTATGATGATATATATGAACTAATCAGAAATATATATGCATAAAGGGCCCAACAACAAAGCTATGGTCACCATTTTACAATTTATCCTGTCCAAAGAAATGAGGAAAGAGGCAAAACCTCAAGGGGAAAATCCTCCCTCAAGAAAGGACATGAAAAGCAATACCAAAAAATGTTGAACTGCTGGTGTTGCTGCTGCTCCAAAATAAATGATGATGTCTAGAGGAATCTTCTTCTCTGGAAGAAGATAAATCTACTCACCTGGATCAAGGACAACTACAGGATGGAAACTAGGACCATGTAGAACAACTGAGATCCAATGATGTGAAGGAAATACTGAAGGATCTTGAGACTTGTAATCAGCTCCAAGATGATGAGATGACTTGAACTTCGAACCAATAGAGATGAAATGAGCTCCATATAGGTGAAATAACTGTCCAAGCGAATGTATAACTTCTCCATATTCATTTACAGAGAGAGGATGTGTGCAAGTGATCTTGTAGGAACATAGAGAAGGCATAGGATCAAAGAGTGTGAATGCATGGGCTCCATGGGTTGATCTATCTTCCAAAGAATCCAAGAGATCACAAATAAGCACAACAATAGACTCAAGGGAATATACTGGTAAAGAATCCTCTATGGTAGAAGTATGTATGGAGGAAAGATAGTGATGTTCAAAATATTCAAGGAGGCTCTGAGAATGAGTGCCAAGAACAAAGGAGGAGCTGCAGAAGCATATGGGATCAAGTATGGTAAGTGGCAAAACACTATAAGGACTTGATTTGGATAAGCAAACATCCTGGAAGTCACTGGGTTGTGCACCATCAATAAGAGAGGCATGCACAAAGTGTGAGAGGTCTGCCATATGGATCTCAGAATCCATGATAGAAGACATAGAGAACACTGAATGTGTGAGTGAATCATCAATAGAAATAGCAGCTCCATTAGTCACTTCTTTTTCATCAACAACATCATAAGAAGATGAATCAATATCTTCTACTTCAAGAGACATAGAAAAAGATGGCTCTTCAATATTTGCTTCTTGATTGAAAGAGGAAGCATTCGAATCAAAGAGAGTAGTAGCAACAAGAGCTGTATGAGAAACTTCTTCTTCATGATCAACTTCATTAGAGACTGTAGAGGCCGAGACATCTTGAGAGAGAGAAATCATTGAGGAGCTAGAGGCACTCTCCACATAGCTAGAAGGATCCTCATTGTCCTTTCCCAAAACTCTATCCAATGTTTTCCAGAGATCCTTTGGGTATTCAACAGAATCAATAAGGCAGGCTTGGAGAGATAGATAGACAAATAGCTCCAATTTCTTTATCACAGTCATTCAACCAGTCACTTGGCTCTTCATAAGACTCTTCACCAACTCCAATAGATATCTCATAGAGACCTTGTCTCTTTATATATGAAATCATCTTCAATTTCCACTTTGAAAAGCTTGTGAACGGATAAAGAAGAGGAACTGATACTCTTGAATCCATTCGAATTTGAAACTGCAAAATAAACCTGCAAATATGAAAAGGAGGATTAATTAATGAACTCTCAAAGATCCGATATCATGTAGATCTTTGATATCATCAGCTCTGATACCATGTAGAAATTTGATATCCTCGGCTCTGATACCATGTAGAACTTTGAGAACCATATCTATGATACCATTTAGAAATTCTAAAGCCTTTATGGCATAAGGAATTTCATAAACGGGCTAAGGATCTAGGCACACAATTAACCTCACATAGAATTGTAGAGAATTATCATAAGGAGAGAAGAAGAAGAATTAATGAACACACATTCATGAATGATCAATAAATGATAATTGATATTATTACATAGGTAATACATCTTTATAAAGGAAAAAGGAGTTGCTAGAAGACAACTCAATCTAGCTCATAAAGCAAGCTTACTAATTATGATAAACCCCATAGTTGGCTAAAGCACGTTCCCAATCTATCAAGCACCTCATGAATTAGCAATAGCACATGTGGGTGATGATGAGTGAAGGAAAGACTTGCTAATCCTAGAATATGGAGAGAAAATAATGGAGGATGGGTTGGCAACAAAAGCTATCAGTTTCCTAGTTGACTAGAAAACCTTATCCACAGAAAAGCAGGATAAAACATAAAAAGTAGAATAAAGAAGAATATGTTGTAAATCACAGTTACCAATTCTGGATGGCCATAAGTGGTCGAGATCAACCCATAATCGAAAATAAATCATTCCTAGGATATAGATGGCAAGTGTTGACTCTAAGGTGTAAGTGGATGCCAACTATCTAAGCTAGTGGGTAGGAAATTAATCAAATAATGATTAATTATTTTATGAGTGGGTTTATTATATTCCAACAAAATAGAGAAGAACCAAACTTGGGAGTTTGTCCCTATAACTAAGGGCATGAATGTTATTGGAACCAAATGGATTTTTAAAAATAAGTTCAATGAGAATGATCATGTGACAAGAAACAAGGCCAAATTAGTATGCAAGGGATAGGCTCAAGTAGAAGGTGTTGACTTTGAAGAAACTTTTTCACCTATGGAAAGGCTTGAATCCATTAAGATGTTTTTAGCTTTTTCATTACGAGCACTTTAAAGTGTACCAAATGGATGCAAAATTGACATTTCTTAATGGAGAGCTTGAATAAGAAGTCTATGTTGAGCAGCTTGAAGGTTTTCTCTTATCAAAAAATATATATCATGTTTGCAAACTTAAGAAGGCACTCTATGGCCTTAAATAAGCTCCAGGAGCATGGTTCTTAAGACTTGACAAATATTTAAAGCATCAAGGATATAGAAGAGGGGCGACTAACAGTAATTGACACATAAAGTTTGAAAAAAAATATGATCATTGTTGTAGTATATGTAGATGATATCATATTTGGAAGTGATCTACAAATTCTGAGTGTAAACTTTGCTTCAAAAATGAAGAAGGAATTTGAGATGTCAATGTTAGGAGAACTAACATTCTTTTTAGGTTTACAAGTATCTCAATCAGAAAAATGTATTTTCATCTCTCAAACTAAGTATATCAAAGAGATGCTGAAAGTTTTCAAAATGGAAGAATCCAAACCTGTCAGTACTCCTATGGTCACTGGTTGTAAATTGAGCAAGTATGATGAATCTTTAGAGGTAGATCATACTATGTATAGGTCAATGATTGATAGTTTATTATATGTAACAACTAAAAGACTAGATGTAATGCAGGATGTAGGTTTGGTTTCAAGATTCCAATCAATCCAAAAAGAAACACATGTGGTTGTAGTAAAATGATTCTTAGATATCTAAAAGGTACTGTGGATTATGGTATCCAAAAAGCAATAACTTCACTCTAAAATTTATTGATGAAGATTGGGCAGAAAGTATTGATGACAGAAAAAACACTAGTGGAGTAGCATTCTACTTAGGAGATTGCTTGGTGTCATGGCTAAGCAATTTTTTTTTTCCATTTCACTATCTACGATAGAAGCCGAATATATTGTTGTTGCATCATGTTGTACACAAGTCATTTGGATGACGCAAACAATGGAGATGTACTTGTAAGATATGAGGACCCTATTGTTATACACTTTGACAATATAAGTGCTATAAACATATCCAAAAATCATGTTACGCACTCTAAGACAAAACATATTCCAATCAAATATCATTTTTTAAGAGAGCAATTGTCTCAAAAAGTGGTCAAATTGGAGTATATTGATACGAAGGAACAAATTGCAGACATTTTCACTAAGTCGTTACCTGGAGAATCATTTTCGTATCTTAGGAAACATTTGGGGGTTATCCCTCATCAATAAAAAATAATTAAAATGATGAAAACCCTGTCACCAGATGATGAGAAATGTTTACAGGAGGAGACACACTCAAAGGGGGAGTAATTTTATTATCTATGGTCCATTAGTAAATAATTCTGAGTGGTTTTGATCATCTCAAAGCAATATTGATGTTGTTGATATGAAATTGTAATACTTATGATTTATGTTGCTACGTATTGAAAGCACTGTGTTAAAGGTTATGGTTCTTGGAAGTAAGATTTACATCTTCAGATCATTGAAAAAACATAGGAGAATGAGATCAACTCTCAAAGAGAAATGCAAGTATATAAACTATAGCATTATGAAGATATATAGCAAAATGGAGCAATGTTATAGGGGGAGTTTCGTTTCTAAAAATTGTCATTGTTGTCAAAGGGGGAGAAAAAGCTCCTTTCTGATGTAAAGGAAGGTGTTGTCAATCAATGCCAAAGGGGGAGATTGTTGATTAAATTGACATTGTTGGCAACATAGAGCAACATAGAACCACCGAGTTTGTAGTTGGTTCATTTAAACAAAGAACGACGGGGAACAAATCTGTGAAGTAAAAGTGCACATGATATACATGTCCACAAAGCCAACGTATATGTTCTGCAAGGATAATAGATCAACAGACGAAAATGAAGCCACAAGAGCTCAACCGCTCACATAGCTTTCCAAAAGGGAAATTGTTTAGAGTTTAGTTTCCTGAACGGATGAGGAGTTAGAAACAAAGGTTAAAGTTCACCATAGCTCGTGTATCCGATGGCCAACAGAGACTGCAGAAGGACCACTTGCATATCTAATGGTTATAAGGAGTTGCATAAGACATTAGGGGAATTTTGAGGTCTAAAATGGGCCTTCAAACAAAAAAAATACTATCAAAATCAACTTTAAAAGAACCAATCACATTCCAAAGAATGACATCATCTATTATTGTTGAGGTGGCATTGCTCGAGTTAAAGGTACTTACTTGTCAATTTCTAAATGGTGGATGTAAACCCATAGTTTACTATACTCATAATGAAAAAAATAGCCATACATTACTTTTGAATATAATATTTATATGCTTAGTACTTTTAAGTACGTATAAAATAAAATACTTTAAAATAATTTCATATATAATAAATATTTTACTATAAAACCTATTATTAAAAGCAAAAATCAAACTTAAAGTCAAAATTCTATGACTTATGTACTTCATATAATGAATATGTAGTACTTCATATTATTATTATATAATATATTATATAATAATAAAAATACGGTTCATTCAAACTTCATTTCATGATTCAAATTTTCATTTATAGGTGAGTATTTCGTATGATGAATATGTGGTAGCACTAAATTTATGTAAAATATTAAATAAGTTATGAGGCAGTTATAAAATATTATTCAAGTTTTAATTTATGTGTATGTATTTTATACATATATATTTATATATATATTGGTTATAAAATAATAGAATATAATATTGTTATAAATAAATAATTTATTAATTTATATATTTATGATAAATAAATGTTGATATAAATTTAAAGTTTAAATTATAAATGTGTGTAGATTTAACTTTTAGTTAAATCAAACTAAATAATATTAACTATATTTAATTGTATTTAAAATTTATTTTTAAAATTTAAAATTTATAATTACAAATATAAGTTTAAAATTATTTAATAAATATTAGTTAAATTGGGTTTATATATATATATATAGACTTTAACTTAAGTTTAGAATTCATAATTAAAGTATTTTACTTTATTTTATTTATTACTACTTTCTTTTACTACATCTATGTACTTTATCAAGTATAAACAATATATAAGACCTCTATCATACTTTTACGACAACAATCCACATTCTATTAACACGTTCTCAATTGAAGTCTCAAGTAATAAAAGAAATAGGAAAACCAACCCCTGGTATGATAAAGATTGTAAAAATGTGAGGAGAGAAATTAAGGAAGCTTGTGATGAGTCTCTTAAAATTGACAAGATAAAAATATACAAAGCACTAACTAAAAAGAAAAAAATACAGTATATTTATAAAAGACAAGAAAATCTCTTACACCTCTCTAAGGTGGCTCCTAAGAAATTCTGGAGACAGATTCTAACTAGAAAAACTAAAGATAATAATATAATTGCTTTACACGACTGGAATTCCTATCTTAAAAAGATTTATGAATCCCCGAATGTCATAGACAACTTTGAAACCCTGCTCACAATGATAGAAGTTTTCTCATTAGAAGACATAGATTTTTGGGTTAAGCATCTGGCAAATGGAAAAGCTAAGGACATTGAAGGTTACCAGGAAAAAATATTAAAAATTGGAGGTCCTGTCCTCATCCCTCACATCCACAAGATTTTCAATAAAGAAGTCAAGCAAGGGTTCCCTAAACCTTGAACTCAGAGCCTCAATATCCCTATTTTTAAAAGTGGGGATACAAACAATCCCTCTAATTATCGGGTAATTATGATTAGCCCCCTCTTAGCCAAGTTATATGGTATTATTCTGGAAAAGAAGATCAACAGATGGCTTGAAAGTGAAGGTAAGCGGGCTAAAGGCCAAGCGGGTTTTAGAAGACAACACTCAACAACGGACCAACTTGTTACACTTAGGATCATTGTGGAGGAGTGTCGTAATGATAAAACCAATCTCTTTTGTTGCTTTGTGGAATTTATAAATGCTTTCGATATGGTACCTAGAAATAACCTATGGAATAGATTAGAAGATCTAAAGGTTCCTTTCGAGTTGAGAGCTGCCGCAATAAGGTTATACGAGAATGTAATCGCTAAGTTTAATAGCAATGAGGGGTGGTCGAGAGACGTTAAGTGTAATATCGGAGTTAAACAAGGTTTCCCCATCCCCCCTACCCTATTTGGAATTTACATCGATAAGCTAGAAGGTTTATTAGAATACGAATACTGTGCTGGCATGTTCTTAGCTGGAATAGTCATCATCCTTCTTCTCTATGTTGACGATATTGTTCTTCTGGCAAGATGTCCATCTGATCTTGATAAACAACTACGAGTTCTTAAGTATTTCTGCTCTACCATGGGTATGTCTGTCAATACTGACAAAGCAAAAGTTATAATTATCAAATCCAAGAAGGACACTTTTGCTAATTTTGTGTATGACAATAACAACTTGGAGGAAGTGTCTTCTTACAAATACCTAGTAATTGATATTCATTACAAGCTCAACTGGAACTATAGCATTGAGAAGAGGATTAATGGAGGGTGGAAAGCTTACTTTGGTCTTGAAAATAATTGTAAAGCAGCAAACCTTGTGATGTGGGATAAAAAGAAGCTCCTCTTTGAAACTTTAGTCACTCATGTTATCTTGTACGGGTGTGAAGTTTGGGGTTGCGACATCTCTAGAGAATCTTGGAGAAATATTGAGCAAATACAGAAGCATTTTATAATGTATAACCTCAAAATTAAAAAGCAATACACCTCATCCTATTCTCCTTATAGAAGTGGGTCTTTCCGCTATCGATAGCCTAGCTATGACTAGGCTTCTGTTGTACAAGCACAAAATAAATAACATGGGAGACCATAGACTTCCTAAGCTAGCTTTTAATTCCATCCAAAAACACCTAAGGCTCAAGTGAGGTTGGTATAAATATACCAGGTCTTGGTTAAACAACTAGGCGATCGACGAAAATATTACGTTGCAAAATATTAATAACATCAAAAATATTGTTACTTATAAGTTTAAAGAGAAACTGTGGTGTTAGAAATATTTAGAGGCTAAAAGAAAATTAAGATATTATAAGGAGGTCATCAACCCTACTCTAGAAGATCAAAGGTATATCTTTGTTTTAACCAGTTCAAATAAAAAAACCAATATAGCCAAGATAAGAATGAACTCTCACGAGCTCCATAGTGAAACAGGTCGTTGGACTGTTCCTAAAACACCATGGGTGGAAAGGATTTGTCATCTTTGTGAAAATAGGAACATTGAAGATGAAAATCACTTCCTCTGAGAGTGCCCTACGTACACCCACATTATATCTCAGTTTCATAATCTTTGTTGCAATACCAACCTTCCCAGCCTTTTAACTTATCAAAAGTATAGTGAGCTCAGGACGCTTCTCACCAAGCTCTTTGAGCATAGGAATACAATTTTAAAACAAAACAATTAATTGGTTTCTTTAGGTCTCATAGACCAAAGTATGGTCTCAGTGGACATTAACCATCATCATCTTCATCAACTAAAGTAATTATATTTCTAGTCATATCTATGTACTAAAGTACTTATATTTCTAGTCATATCAAAGATATTTTTTCTTATTTTATTTTTAGACATCTTTTCAATTTAACTCAACCATAGTTACATAAATTGAAGTGCAAGAGGTGAGTTGTAGATAAACCTTCCCCACAAAATCACTAACTCATATTATTTTATTATATCTCTTATGAGGTCCATTTTAGACCTTAAAATTCCCCCAATGCAATTTGTGGAAGCCTGTTTCGAAAAAGTTGAAAGGCAGCCCCACAACCTACAACCCGTAATTGCGGAAGGAACGACTGTGGAAATATTGTTGTAGAAAGGGTAAATGCATAATCTTGGTTCGAAAAAGTTGAAAGGAAGCCCTGCAACCCACAATTGTGGAAGGAAGGAATCCTTGCAGATTGCAGAAAGGGCGGTTGCGAAAAGATAGTTGCAGAAGGTTAATTGTGGAAGGAGGATGTCACAACAAGATTTGTACCCAAGATCCAACGACATTAGATGAAAAGTACCGTTTTGTTGGATTTCACTTTCAAATTATGAAAATGGGGTTAATTTTTTTTAAATTGATGGAATTATAGGTCGAATTTTTGACCTTACTTCGACGAGTCGTATTTTCGACAAGTTGGTGTCCGATTTTCGACGTCCTCAGATTTTTTGGATTTTTGATGTGGATTTTATAGAAGAATACATAATGTGTTTTTTTAATAAAATTATTTTTAAATTATTATATAGCATAAAAATGGGATCTAGCAGAAGCATTAAATTGCAAATTGATATCGAAGAGTTGTTGGCCGAGACATATCTGAAAGATCCCTCGCTTCTCTCACTCCTCGGGGATGAGGCCCATAGATCGAATGGACTGGAGAAGCCAAGCGAGCCCGCTAAGGATATGAACAAGAAATGGTCTGTCAAGGATGACATTAATTTGGTCAATGTAATCCTGGTGTCTTCTACAGGAGGCCAAGTTAATATGGCCAAGTTGTATGAGAAAGCCAAAGAAACCCTTAAAAGTGAATGCCATGGTGAGATCTATGAAAATATGAGGCGTATGAGATCCAGATTTTGGACTATTGAGTTTGAGCTCAGGGACACAAAAATCGCATAGGAGTTTTTCCCTACAAGAGCACACATGAGGAGGGCCTATATAAGGCATGGAAGTGCATATGGGGTCTCCATGATAGAAGAAATGAAGCTTCCAAGTCATTGAAATGGAATAGAACTGCGAAATAATGAGTCAGTATTATGCCAGGTAGACCCACAATGGGGATGTTAACGAGGGCCTCCATGAAAGTAGAACTGAAGTTGTACACATGAATGAAGAACTGAGTATCCATTCTCATGCCATGCATGGCCACAATGGGGAAGCTACCAATGATCCACTTGAAAAAGAAGAAGAAGAATATCATCAACAGTTAGAGGAAGAAGATAACAATGGAGAAACAACAGACAAAACTCCATCTAGAGTTGCTTGCAACCATGATGAATAGTTTATTCTCATATAGACTGAAGTCAAGGCTCTGGTTTGTAAGGTCAAGAATAATGTATAGACCATGCTTGATGATACCGAGGCTAAGATAGAGGGTTTGATTGAGACATGAATTGGGAGCTTTGTTTGTCTATTTGCTTCCTAAGTTTAGTCCCTTGGGAGTGAGACATGAATTGGGAGCTTCGTTTGTTTGAGATTCTCCAGGAGAATGAAAGAGTTGGAGGGTGTGCGTTCTCTTAGGTATTTTTCTAGGTTACATGAGGCAGAAGTCGAAGGATTGCAGCAAAAATGGCACAAACATCATATTGAGGAGCTTAAAACCTTTTCTGGACACTTGGAGTTGCTTCAAGAGGAATGTAAGTTATGCATAAAAGACCTAGAAACTACAAATGTCAGTCATAATTCATGAAACACCGAATTCCTTATTATTCTGAAAGGGTTTATATTTCTTCTGTTGTTGTATTAGCTTCTTCTGAGTTACTGAGCATTTTTGCAATGGAAACGAGGAGCACTTAGGGCGAGCAGGTTGGGCACCTACAAAGCGGTATACAAATTAGGTTAGGGACTACGAAACTATGAATTGAGCAAGGAATCAGGAAAGTTATCTTGGAATTTTCAGTTGCTTTTACTTTAATGACAGTTCATGTAGATTGTATGGTGTACTCTGTTGTGTTCATTAATGGAATATAAAATTCCCTTTCCAAAATATTTCGCTCTTGTTTTGACTTGAATTAGGTTTTAGTTCACCTAGAGTGCTAGAATTTTCCAGTCTCATGTGTGTGGTTAATGTGTATTTTCCTTAGTTGTTAGACTGAATGTTTGATTACTAGCTTTGCTATATATTTTCCATGGTTATTATACTGAATGGGCATACTTATATAGGTGTATACTCCTGAAAGGTCCCTTCACTTATTTTGGAAGTTCAAGGTATCTGATTGATTCTTATCTACACAAAATAAGTAGCTAGATAAATGTTTGATTGTTCTCTCTTGTTTCACACACCTGAATTATGTGTTGGTCCTCTGGGCAGACCCGGGTTTACTATAATGAACCAACAACACCCCTGGCTCACCGGCCCTTTCGGCAACAGACCGCGGAGCGGCCTGAAGTCTCACCCGAAGTGATCCAAATGGGTTGGTCAAGGACTCAAGTGTCTCGACCAGGTTCTGTATGGCATCCTATGTGCGTCTCGCAGCCCTTCTTAGCTCGTGAGACCGCTCTTTCATCTCTGCGACGCGATGCGCAGTTTCCTCTTGCTCGCAATGACTGCAACCTCTATCGCATCGACGCACCCAGGGCAACACCTAACTCTGTCCTACACTTGCTCCTCAACCCACGGTATCGCGCACCGTAGCTCCTCTGCTGGTGCGATATCGCCTCCCTGCGATATCCTACCGCTGCGACTCAGCGTACTTATCTTACTGGTGTTAACTTACCGGACACAATGCGCAAAGCTATTTTATACTGCGACTCTTAACCGTCTCAAATGAAACTTAGACAAATCTTTATACAGAATACCTAAAGACTTCAACTTGCATTTATCCTCGTAATATGCTATGAACTGAATAACATACACATACATTTATTGTAAGCAAAGTTCATGTAATGAATGACAGATATAACAAGTAAATACAATCACATGAATCAAGCACATAACACTCTGGTTTTACATGGTTCACTTTCAGGATGGAAGTTACGTCCACAGAACTGTGTTTCTATATTATAACTTGAGAGAGGTACACAGTTCTGCTACACCGCATATGCAACTAGAGATCTTCTAGGTAACTTTGCACACAGCCTGGAGCCCTTCTCTCCTATATCTCTTCTCTATCTCTATATTTCCTTCTTACAATATACTCTCACTCTCTCTCTCTCTGTCTATCAATCCCTGCGGATTGTTACAATAAAAAATAATAGTAAGCTAATAGACTACTGATAATCTGACTAGCTGGATGGCCTAAAATGCCCAAAATGCCAACCTTTTACAATACAAATTACATCCCTTTATAGGCGGCCCGAAGGTCTCTCCTTTACAACACTGTGGGCCTGTCCCAACAGTAACCCAAACCCTAACTAGTGATAGTCGGCGTATCTGTACTTGGGGTATCCTTTTTCCGTCATACTACTGCTCTCTGCAGTCTTCCATGCTTCCCGACACTGACCATGGGTACTATGCACCGCTTCCCATCTTCTGTCCTTCGTCTTCAATAACTCGGCCTCATTGCTCCTTTTCCTTTATGAGGGTAGCTGATCCCTCCTGTCTTCGTCGTTGCCTTCAATGCAGTGGTTGAGCTCTCCCTTCTCGGCCGCTCAGGTACTGTCGTCTTCTTTGACTTCTCTGTTCCAACAGTCACAGTTTTCGGCTCTGCTTTGCAGCTAGAAACATGCTATGGCATCGTAGCTTTACCTTATCTCTTCGTCTCCAACAAACTATCTATCCGCCAAAATGGCAGCTTTTCCTGTAGCTGCGGGACCCTTCTCCAATAGTCCCTTAACACTTACTTGTGGCTCGTCCCCGAGCCACTACCAACAGGATTCTCCTACTGTAGCTTCTCCTTGGCTTCCTGCGAAGTGTGCTAAAGTTTGTCCCGAAGTCCTACGACTTCGTTCTCCATAGCTGTGGCACGCTCTTTTAGTTTCTGTAACTTAGTTCGTTGGGCTCTCTTATCTTTCCTGCCCTTAGTCATGCTCTTGCTGTCATCGCTTGTGAGACCTTTTAAGGATCTCCAGGTGTTGAGAAGTCTTCCACAGATATCCTTTCCTCTTTATCTGGGTTAGAACTTTTATCACAAGGAAAATCTATATCTTCCAGCCTTCTCAACATTTCATTCAGTCTGGAGC
The DNA here is from genome assembly GCA_001517045.1 of Pseudotsuga menziesii. Classification (NCBI taxonomy): domain Eukaryota; kingdom Viridiplantae; phylum Streptophyta; class Pinopsida; order Pinales; family Pinaceae; genus Pseudotsuga; species Pseudotsuga menziesii. The sequence goes on along the minus strand of LPNX010312898.1, from coordinate 113,010 downwards.
CTACTTATGCGAAAGTTATACAAACCAGGAATTCCCTTCCGAGAACAAGCCTTCGTCTGCATCTTGAAGTTTTGCTTGTTTGGTTTGTTTTCCCTTTCACTTTTCTTCTTAGCAACTCACTCCAGGTATTCATGCTGCTTGGGTTCCACATATTTTCATTCCTGACCTTTGGAACCGCTTGTTCTTCTCTTAGCTGATGAGATAGGTCATCTCCCTTCTCCTATTGCTTTCTTTTTCTCATTTTTACTTTCTTCCTAGCGGGAGATTTCTTCTCATCATTCCGCTGCTCAGCTTTCTTATCTTCAGTGATCGGCTCGGCTTTCTTCTTTTCTTCAGCAGAGACTTTGATGACATCTTCTACATCGTGCACTTGATTCCTCATCCTTGGAAATTGTCTTACCTGTGATATTCCTAATTTCACAACCCTGGGCGGCGTCGTCATAGTGGACATACAGGCACCATGCTCGAAGCGTCTCAGATTGTCTTCTAAAGGTTCCTCCTCGGGTAGAACCCACTTGGTGTTATACTTTGGATTGGAAATCACAGCACTCTATTAACGAGATTAGCTCTAGACAGGGGAAACTTAACACTGCACTCTATTGCTCTCGGCTCTTTGCAAAAGTAACCCCCCTGAATGAATAATTTCTAATTTTATACTGAAGGAGGTAATCCCGGATGAAACGGTCATCTAGACTGAACCCATCGGTTGTATTAATTGCTTGGATGAGACCACACCCGTCATTTCGATCCTCAATAAATGCTGAAATCTGATCAATTTTCCTCGAAACGTGTGTGTGCAGGCACCGGTCTTGTCGAAGATTTTCCAAATCTGGAAAAATTGATTATGCTGTGCCAAATCTACGGTAAGGTATACCGGTCATTTCCTCATTAACTTCCTGTCAGAGGGTGACTTGACTAGCCCTCTGTCTCGTTACAAAACTAGGTACGTGGCACGGAGAAACATCGCACTGATGCGGTGCAACACCGCATCACTTGCTCAAAACAAACTTACACGTGTCTTTTTTTTTCAATCAAAATGAACCGTCCTTATGCGATTCCTTATACTTAGAATACCTGCCGGTGTAGATTAATTCCCGGTGCGATGCCTCCTTTCAACTACACTGGACATCTGCACCTTCCACGACTCTGAATTAGGGCTGAGAGGTGGAGTGGCTATCACTATAAAGCTTAAGCCTACTTCCATTGATCATCGTGGGAAGAAGCTCCCCATTCAGTTTGCTGAGCTGAACGGATCCTCCCTCTGTGACTTGCTGTATATGATATGGCCCCAACCAATGCATCTTGAACTTCCCTGGAAACTTAATAAATTTACTGTCATAGAGGAGCACTAGGTCTCCAATCTGAAGAGTCTTACTCTTAATGTGCCTGTCATGCCAATATTTTTCTCGTGCCTTTTTCACTTTCTGATGGAATCTAGCGATGAATCTGTCTTCCTCTAAGGCAAGCAGCTGTGCTAGCCTCTCATGCACCGTGTCTGTATTAGCCATTTCAGTGATCTGAGCAATTCTTAAACTGGGAAGGATATACTCCATAGGCATAACAACCTCTTGTCCATACACCAAGCTGAAAGGTGTGTGTCCTGTAAGTTTCTTACATGTGGTCCTATATGCCCATAATACAGCGTTAACTCTGAGGTCCCAATCATTCCTTTGGCTGTTGCATATCTTAGTAAGAGCATTTTCTAAAATCTTGTTAAAGGCCTCCCACGTACCATTAGCTTGCGGGTGGTAGGGAGTGCTCTTATGGTGCTGTGTCTGGAATTCTTCCGTCAAGGCCTCAATGGTGCAATTCAATAAGTGTGTGCCTTGATCGCTCATCAAAATTACTGGGCATCCAAATCTAGTGATGATGTTTTCAAAAATGAACTGTGTGGCTGTAGCAACATCACCGTTTCTTACTGCTTTGGCCTCTGCCCACCTGGTGAGGTACTCTGTTCCAGTGATGATATATCTCGCACCAGTTCGTTTTCCCGGTGGGTTGATAGGACCCACAAAGTCTATAGCCCACTTGTCAAATGCGCGCAACGTAACCTGCGGTCGCAGCGACATTTCATCTCTCCGCGAGGGTTTTACTACCCTCTGGTAGATATCATAGCATCTGCAAAAGTCCTTAGCATATTTATGTAACGTAGGTCACCATAATCCTGCAGTCAGGATTTTCTGCGCAGTCGGCTTTCCAGCGAAATGACCTCCTGCGGTACTTGAATGTGCTTCTCTGATAATAGCCTCTTTTTCATGTGGCATCACACATCTGCGCAGGACTTCATCTGGACCTAACTTGTATAGTTGTCCTGCGATCAGGGTGAAGTCTGCTGCTTTAAAAACCAACTGCCTCTTTTGATGCTTGGTAAACTCCTCAGGTGCCCTTCCTGTAGTGAGAAAGTGAATGATATCAGCATAGTACTCATCTGCGATCTGAATAGAAAATAATTGTGCATCTGGAAAATTGTCCTCTAGATTACTTGGCTCTTCTCCTGAGTCTATTCACGACAGATGGTCAGGTCCAGCATTCAATCTTCCTGGTTTGACAATGATTTCAAAATCATACTCCTGAAAGAGGAGTAACCATCTGCATATTCTTCCCCCTAACACTGGCTTATTGACCAGATACTTTAATGCGGAATGGTTAGTAAACATCTTGAACGAGGCACCCAACAAGTAGTGCCTGAACTTCTGTAGTGCATATACCATAGCTAAGCCTTCTCTTTCCGTCGTGGTGTAGTTCTTTTCTACTGTCGACAGCTTTCTGCTGGAGTATGCGATAGGATGATCGATACCTCCTTCTCCTGGTTGCGTTAAAACAACCCCTAGTGTGATGCCAGATGCATCCACATGGACATGAAACGGTTTGGTCCAGTCTGGGAATACTAAGATGGGTGTTGTAACCATCTTCTCTTTAAGTGTGTTTAGACTCTGCTGGCATTCTTCATTCCATAGGAATTTTACATCTTTCTTTAACAGTTTTTCCATCAGTGCTGTGATCTTTGTGTATCCCTTGATGAATTTTCTGTAGTACCCGGTATGACCAAGTACTGTTCTCAATTGTTTGAATGAGTTGGGTGCTGGAAGATTTACAATGATGGCAATCTTTGCAGGATCTACCATCAAGCCTTGCCTGCAAACAATGTGACCCAACAAAATACCAAATGGCGCACAGAATATAAATTTTTTCAAGTTCAGAGAAATATGGTACTGCCTACATTTCTCTAACATCAGTCTTAAATCTCCTATGTGCTTGTCAATTAATCCAAATACAGTCCAATCATAAAAATAGACTTCTAGGAATTTATGGATGTATTCTTTAAATACAACAACTACTACTCTAGAAAAGATAGCTGGTGCATTCTTGAGACCAAAGGGCATTACTGTATACTGGAATGAGCCCCATTCTGTTGCAAACGTGGTCTTATGTCGATCTTCTAGGTGGATCCTGATCTGGTGATAGCATGAAAAGCCATCAGTGAAGGAGTAGACTTCCTGTCCTCCCACATTGTATAATACTTCATCAGTGAAAGGTGTCGGGAATGGATCATGAAGTGATGCGTCGTTGAGTTTACGTAAGTCGACACAGATCCTGATGTCTCCTTTGGTTTTCTTCTCTTGCATGACCATGGGACTAACCCATTCGCTCTCTTCCATGGGCTCAATGATGCCTGCTGCTAGCATCTTATCGATCTCATCCTTAACTTTTTCTTTGTAGCGCGGATTTAATCTATATGGATGTTGCTTGACTGGTCTAGCATCCTCTTTCAATGGTATCCTCATTACTCCCAGGTCTCCGACTATTCCCTTCATCTCTATGAATTTGGTGGGAAATAGGTCCTGATAGTCATGTAACAAGTCTGCAATCTGTCCAACTGTTTCATCGGTCCAATAGTCTCCAATAGAGGCAAACTTTGGTTCTGTGTTTGTGCCAATATTGATCTTTTTAATATTGAGCGGCTCTGTGATTTCTGGAGTTTGTAGCTTCGGTCCATCAACATCACGAGTCCCTTCTGACTCCGGAATGTTGATGTTGCGAGGATCCTCATCCTCCTCCTCTAGTTCTGTTGCAAAATTGTAGCACTCAAGCACATCTTCTAACTGGATGGCCCACTCAGGTTGAGTTTGTACTGATAGGGTATAATCCTCAAATATCTTAACCTTTATTATCTCTAGGGCCTGATCAACATTTGGATACTCAGATTCAAAAGTGAAGGTGAGTAGAAAGTTGTCTATTAGAAGTGGCCATGTAGTCGTTCCCTTGCGCAATTCAGTCTCTGTGTACCAATTCCGTGGAACTGGGTCTAAAGTGTGAATGAATCGGTGAACCCATTCATCCTTGGGAATGTCCGACCAATTCTGTTCACATGTCTGAATGTGTGTCCTGGGGTCACTTTATCCTGTGTATCGCTGCTGGGTATACTCTCTGTTGGTAGAGAATCTGATCGCCATCAATCTCTTAAGATCATCCCATGATGCGATATTCTCTTTATGTGCATACCACCATCTTGTAGGTGTGGCTCGTACCGCAAGGTCCATAGCTGCAATTCTTTGCTCGTGAGGGATTTATTGTTCAAACTGCATGAGAAAGTCTTGAATGTCTGTTATACCATGAAATGATGGAATCTCGTTGATCTCTGCGCCAATCCATCGCAGTGACTTAGTCATGTACACACATCTACGCGCTGAGACTTCGTAAAGTCTGTTCTGCCAGTTCTCTAGACCAACATCCGAATCCGATGCGCATGAACTGTCGCATCGCCAACTAATGTTCCCTTCTACGGTTGGATTGATGTAGTCGCTTTGGTTCGCAGTCATCTGATAGAGACTTTCCATGTTACGTGCCTCTTCCTCTGCTCGGATAGGTTCAATGTATCTAGGACACTGAAGAGGATCTAAAGGTGTGATGACCCAGATCTGCGCGTCCTCAAAGTTCATTTGTCTTCTCTTTAAGTCGATAATGGCCATGTTACCGATCGCCCAATCAATGCCTAGTAGTGCTGGATATGGTCTACTATCGCCCATAATTTCTATAACTTCGAAGTCCGCAGAGGTGCGAACTCCGTCAATGTCAACTGGCACCTGTGATAATCGACCCAGGGGTGATACCCTCTGTTGATTAGCTAATCTGAGGTGGACAGGCAATCTGACTAACTTAGGGCTACCCATCTGTTCCCATGTCTTCTTAGTCAGAACATTTACCTCTGATCCTAGATCTAGGATGACCTCGTCCATTTCAAATTCTCCAACCTGTGCTGTGAGTCGCATCTCTCTTCCTGTTCTTGTATGTCCCCTAATACTATGAACAACGCACTGTGCACTGCTCACGGAAGAAGATGACTGACACTGATCTATGATGCGCTGAAGTTCTCCAATAGCTTGCTCATTTCTCACGAGTTTTAAGCAACTGCGCAGGAAGGATTGTACACTTCCAGCCAACTCATCTTTGTCGCAAGCACTTGATGTGGTAGCCTGCGATGTCTGGTCAGGGCTAACGCCACAAGGTGCTTGCTACGGTACGCCCCTAGACGGCGGTACCTGTGATCCTGATTGCATAGGGTCATCAAAGAAATTCTTAGCTTCCTGAAATGTCTGTTTGTTCTTTTGTAGGTCAAGTGGTGTTGCTTTGTTAGGAGCTTTACGCACCCACTCCTGACCTGTGGTATTTTCAGTAACCTGTGATATCTCATTGGTGGAAACACCACTGCGAGTCACAATGTTGACTCTTAGTTCTAGTTCCTCCTACTTAGCAGCAATAAACTGGATCTTCTGGTGTACTGCTGGCTTAGGTTCTCTGATCTTAGCTATCAAGGTAGGACAGTCTTCTATAGCGTGATCGTAATATTTGCAATAGTTACATGTAGTGGTAGGGCTCTGACAGTCCCTAGCATAATGTCCTACAACTCCACAGTTGTAAGAAGTGACTGGTCCGCGACCACGGCCAAAGCCTTCTCCATGGCCAAAGCCTCTGAATCCTCCTCCACGACCAACATAAGCCGAATCATGCTTTCGTCTTGCTGCTTGACCTTGTGTTTCTGATTGGACTCTGTACAGGTCTTGCTTTGCTCCAACCATGAGATCATAGGCTCGACAATCATGTTCATCATGGCCTACTGACTTGCAGAAGACACAGTATAAGTTCTTAGGTGTTTTCACGTACTTCTAAAGTAGAGGGCACTGGTGAGGTAGATGTCCTCTTGTTTTGCATATTTCACACCATGGCCCATGGGTCTGTGGTAAGGGGTTAGGAGCCCCGGTTGCTAGATATTCTACAAAGACTGGACAGTTATCTTTAGTATGGCCTTGTGCTTTACACTTTACGCACCATATGTCTTGCGCAACCTCTTTCCCTTTCTTAAGTTCATGCATTTGTATCGTGAGATTAGCTAACTGGTTTTGCAGATTTGTCATACCTGTGCTAGTTTCAGCTAGAGGTGAAGCCTCTAGTTTCATCGCCATCTCCAACGTGTCATCCTGCATTTGGAGTTTCTGCTGCATTAATGGTAGTTTGATGTGAGGGAGCAGCGCTGCAATAAACCATTCCTTATGTTGTTCCGGTGCAAACTCAAAGCTGACTTGGTCTATAAGGGCTTTAAATTTCTGATCGAAGTCCCACACTAACTCTGTAGGTAACTGTTTGATGTCTTTAAGCTCTGTAATGCACTGTGACTCAAACTTAGGTTTCTTAAACTCTTTAATCATGGCGGTCCTAACCTGGATAAGTGTTCTGGGTACTGCTGAGGTATACTTCATATACCATGTTAAGGCTCGTTCTCTCAGTGTGGTGACCAACTGTACAAGTTTACTAATATCATCATTGATTGCTTTAATGGTCCACATGGCTTCACATAGAAACCAATGATTCTCAGGGTCCTCTGCCCCTGTACCCTTAAAGATAGGTAGCTTCATATCATCCCCCATTCTATTTCTATGTGGTGGATGGTGATTTGCTGTGTTACTACCACTCGGCGGTGTAGGTGGAGGTGATATAGCGGTAGTATGTACTATCTGGGAACTACTAAATGGAGTTCCTGCGGGATTTCTTTGAGTCCCGATATGTTTCTGTGGGGTATAAGGGTGGTAAGGGATACCCCCTTCTGTTCTATTTGTATGGTTATGACTCTGTTGTCTAGTACTATCTGAACTGTCTTCAAATATGGGAGATCTGAAATCTACTTTGTATTTCTTTCCACTACGTGTACGTCCAATGTCATCAAAATCACTTTCAAACTCTTGTGACATCACTATCTTTACTTATTCATCTGAAACTAGATCCATTCTTCATTTTTCATATAATAGCATCTTAATGGACAAGTTTAAATATTTTAGGTACTTACCACGATATCCTTTGAAGAAGTACCGCTCAGCCTCGTTGAAGCTTTTTCTCTGGTCGACTGCAAACTCTGTGACAAAGCCTTCTAGCACACTTGCAAGCCAGAAGTCTACTGTCCTCGTAATGGGATTATCAAGGTTATTCATGGTATGAATCAGCTCCAGTGTCCAGACGATGTTTCTTTTCTTCTTGAATATGTTCTTATCAGTCAACTTTGATAACCAGTCGTAAAGCTCGTTTCCAAAGGTCACAAAAAATATCGCATGCAGGTCTGTAATGATATGTTTTTGTAACCTTTCCTCTGTACTCAGTCTAGGACTCTTGTTCTCTCGTTCAGCAAACTCTTTCTGGTTAGACACAACCCACTCGTTGAGTTCGTTTCTAGTAGGATGCCAACAGAACATCTATGCTCAGTTTGTTCAAAACCGGCAACGAAACCATTTGTTGGTCATCTGGGCAGACCCGAGTTTACTATAATGAACCAACAACATCCTTGGCTCACCGGCCCTTTCGGCAATAGACCGCGGAGTAGCTTGAAGTCTCACCCGAAGTGATCCTAATGGGTTGGTCGAGGACTCAAGTGTCTCGACCAGGTTTTGTATGGCATCCTATGCGCATCTCGTAGCCCTTCTTAGCTTGCGAGACCGCTCTTTCCTCTCCGCGACGCGATGCGCAGTTTCCTCTTGCTCGCAATGAATCCAACCTCTATCGCATTACCGCACCCGGGGAAACACCTAACTCTGTCCTACACTTTCTCCTCAACCCACGGTATCGCGCACCGCAGCTCCTCTACTGGTGCGATATCACCTCCCTGCGATATCCTACCGCTGCGACTCAGCGTACTTATCTTACTGGTGTTAACTTACCAGAAACAATGCGCAAAGCTGTTTTATACTGCGACTCTTAACCGTCTCAAATGAAACTTAGACAAATATTTATACAGAATACCTAAAGACTTCAACTTGCATTTATCCTCATAATATGCTATGAACTGAATAACATACACATACATTTACTGTAAGCAAAGTTCATGTAATGAATGAAATATATAACAAGTAAATACAATCACATGAATCAAGCACATAACACTCTGGTTTTATGTGGTTCACTTCCAGGATGGAAGTTACGTCCACAGAACTGTGTTTCTATATTATAACTTGAGAGAGGTACACAGTTCTGCTGCACCGCATATGCAGCTAGAGATCTTCTAGGTAACTTCGCACACAGCCTGGAGCCCTTCTCTCCTAGATTTCTTCTCTATCTCTATATTGCCTTCTTACAATATACTCTCTCTCTCTCTCTCTGTCTATCAATCCCTGTGGATTGTTACAATACAAAATAACAGTAAGCTAACAGACTACTGATAATCTGACTAGCTGGATGGCCTAAAATGCCCAAAATTCCAACCTTTTACAATACAAATTACATCCCTTTATAGGCGGCCCGAAGGTCTCGCCTTTACAACACTGTGGGCCTGTCCCAACAGTAACCCAAACCCTAACTAGTGATAGTTGGCGTATCTGTACTTGGGGTAGCCTTTTTCCGTCATACTACTGCTCTCTGCAGTCTTTCATGCTTCCCGACACTGACCATGGGTACTATGCACCGCTTCCCATCTTCTGTCCTTCGTCTTCAATAACTCGGCCTCATTGCTCCTTTTCCTTTATGAGGGTAGCTGAGCCCTCCTGTCTTCGTCGCTGCCTTCAATGCAGTGGTTGAGCTCTCCCTTCTCGGCCGCTCAGGTACTGTCGTCTTCTTTGACTTCTCTGTTCCAACAGTCACGGTTTCCGGCTCTGCTCTGCAGCTAGAAACATGCTACAGCGTCATAGCTTTACCTTATCTCTTCGTCTTCAACAAACTGTCTATCTGCCAAAATGGCAGCTTTTCCTGTAGCTGCGGGACCCTGCTCCAACACTATGTTGGCTAGGTGATTGGTCCAACTCATGTTGAAAGGGAGCTATTATTGTGCCCCGTCCATTCTACATTTTACAGATGAATTTCAATTCAATCTAAGCAACTAGATTTTAAAAGATAAGTGACCTTTCTCTTTTGGTATTTATAGGCATATCCCTCTTCAAGACCTGCATTTTGGTTAGATGTAAGGCCTTTAAAATACCCCATGCTCCCTTCAGGAAAGGAATCAGTTAATTTTTATTTTTCTTTACATAATCTTTGGCTAACCAACTTCATAGTACAACCAACTCCCCTTGAATGTGCAACCAACTTCACTAACAATTTTCAAGAACTAACTAGTGCAATTGATGCACCTTGCTCTCTATTGACATATATTCCTTGAATCATACTTGATTATGACACATGTGGTCCAACATTACTTAGGTTCTACAGCGAGTGAATGGCTTTCCCAACACACAAGTGTTAACACCTCCTTATACCCGCAAACAACCTACCCTTCAGAGCCCTCAAGGAATCTCAACAATAAATATCAAACATCCAATCATGAGTCTAATTTCACACAACCATTGTTGAATATTGGACCATGATTCTAATGCAACATTACCAAACCAAGGGTATGCATGCCTGAATAGGGCTTATAGCTGTATGCCCAATTACATTATTCAAATTCTAAACCTTTCCCCAAATACCATAGGATTATAATACTTTCCCTTGATGATTTATTTTTCCTTTTGTTCCTTTGAAGTCATGCACATAATTGGTGTCTCCATTTTTGTCATCAATGGTTTGTAACCTACAAAACAAAATTTTCCAATATTGGAGTGCCTAATTCCAACATGAACAAAACCTCGCAACATCAAGTCAGGTAACTCAATGTTAATTTCCACCACATATCACTTTTTGAAAGTGACTCAATGTTTTGACCCTTTTTCTCTACAACCAAGAGCTATTCCTTGATTGAGGCATCTCCTCTTAAATTCCTCTCATTTACAACTTAATCAAAGCAAATAAAAAGACAATGCACAATGTCCCTTCCCTAGACATATTTCAGTCCTTACAACCTGGGCTTACCCTTGTTCTTTACTGTCTCTCTTGCTACATTACAATGCCAACCAAGTGTTTCTCATGTGACCAATCACTTTTACTTCCTCATCACCTCTTTCTTAGTGACCTCTCACTGACCTCTTACCATAAACTTGGTAACTTTAGACCTTCCATTTGAACTGAGGGTGTCGAGTAACACTGATAATGGACCCCCAACTTCTCAAGATAACAACTTATGCCAATTTTTTTCTCTACAATCATGCTTGGTGTTTTCATATGAGTCTTTGACTTTTTCATCTTCAACATCATTGTCCAATATTTTCCTCAGGTTTTCATATCTCCCCCATTATTTGTTAAAATAGCTTATTATTCCAAAACTACTATATTTTCATATTGAGTTAGATAGCCTCAATGTCTACAATTTTTTTTTGACCATAACACAAATGTAAGAGTGTCGGTTGCTACCAAAAATGCACTTCAAACTCAATAAAATAGAGGATTTACAACATTCTTTTTTGTGGAATGATAAAACTAGTTCTTGTGCAAAATATACAAATGGGCCAATTGCATTTTCATCTATTGAATTTCAATACTTTCTTGAAACATTTCTTTTGAAGAATCATTGTGAATTTTGTTTTTTGTAATTTTTACTTTTAAATATGGACAATATAAACAAAATTCATTGTAAGTTTTCAAGTGGGAAAAGGATGTAAATGTCGAGAGAAAGCATGTATACCTTCAAACATTGAGTGATGGGATTCTTTTTCTCTAGTGGGGCATGCATGTGTAAATATCTTGTCCTCTTCTTCAGATTTGGAGTAGCATGAGAGGATTTGGGGAAGCCTTGGAGTAGCATGCCTCAAACAGGGAAAGAATGGTGCCCCTTATTTTACCTAGAAGAGGGAAAACAAAGCTAGCCCAAACTTTCCCTTGAAGAAAGAAAACACTGCTGTTCCAAACTTGCAAATAAGACATCATCTTGCTGATCCAAATATGCACTAATATCTAAAGAATATGGCTGGAAATGATCGACCAAGTCTTCCCTAAAAGAGGGCACATAAGTCCTCCCCAAATCTACACCAAAAATCCTCTCATGCTACTCCAAATATGCAATACTAGCATGTTGATATGGTTGAAAATCTTCATCACTTTCAACACTAGAAGTATCGTAAATAGGATCTCCAAAATATCTCCAAGAATCTTCATTACAAGCATGATTTAATTCTAGAAAAATATCATCCATAATATAAAAATATCATCTATCGTATGATCATATAAGGATTTGACCCCATCATTTATTCTCTCAAATCATTAAAAGACGTTTCAACAATTTCAAAATTTTCAAAATTTTGAGAAGAAAAAATCACCAAACCCTCACCTTCATGGTGAGTGGAATAAGTGTCTTTACCAACTAGGTTTTCAACGCCAATAATTTCAAGGGCCCCTTGCACAGGCTCTTCTTATTGATCTTGTTTGATGCTTCCTTCAAGAACTTCTTCATGAAGGATGATGGAGTTGCAAGGTACCGCTTCAACATGCATGAGCTCTTCGTCATTGCTTGAGCTTCAAAGGAGTCCCCATGGCTAGGCACATGCCCTTATTGATATTCATTGATGTATTCAATAGGCATAGGTTATTCTTGATGACAAGGTACTTGAGTGCGTTCAACAAGGATCCTTTGATGCACTTCTTCATTGGCTCCTCCTATGCCAAGCTTTTCTTAGATGGATTTAGTAAAAGAGACAAATCTCTCCTCATATCTTTTGATTTGATCCAAAAGAGCATCGAAAGGGTATCTTTCATACTCAAGCATAAAGTATTGGATAATTTATTTTGTGATTTGGTAAGAATCTTTTAGATTTTTAACGCTTCATTCTTTCACATAACTAGCTTCCTATTGCTCATGAAGCGCTTGAAAGAAATTTGCAAAATAGGAAACCTTCCTACAATTTATTAACTTGAAAATTTGCATCCCTTTGCAAGGAAAATGCAAATATCTTCATCAAAACACCTTCATGCACAACTTTGAGATTTGACATATATAATCCATAAATGAAGTCTTTTGCCTATAACTTCCAGTAAGAAGCCAACATTGTGTATCAGATGTATAACTATCTTGCTACAACCATTCAAATTAAATGCATTCTCTTCTTAGATGTATGAAAGTGAAATCACTATTTTTTTATGATCAAAGCCACATCAATTACTGCCCTATTTCCAAGAGTGGCTTTGCTCATTAGTAGGTATGATTAAGTAATACATGCTCTGTTGAAATTTGAAGGGCAAGTTTTGACTAGTAATATAAAATACAACTTATTCTACCTTTTTGTCTTCACAATCAATATAGTTGTATGCCTCTGATTTGAAAACCATTCTTGTGAATGCTGCAAAAGGACATTGTGGTACTCTCTCTCTCTCTCTATATGCTTTTTTGGAAAGATCTCAATTTCTGTCAGAGAGAGATGTATATACATGAACTTATGTTAAATTTCCTCCATTTCATTTAGTTTATTTGGGTAAAGTTTGTTGATTTTAAGAATCTAGAGTAGTAAATTATTAGATCCTTAAAAGTAACTGACCAGGTCAAATGATATGTTGATCCTGGTAAAAATTGATTAAATTCTAGTGTTAATATAATGAATGCTAGAAGTCAATGCAAAGAAGAATTAAAAATCAGGACATATTTGATCAACTTAAAACTTATCAGTATGTTTCAAGTTGAAGAACTATATTGATTGGGATTGCAAGTTGATGTTGGGGACTTCCTTCGTTTCAAATATTGTGTTTTATTCAAACAAATAGATGATCCAAAGCAACCACTCATAAATATTGAAGTTGTTGCACATGTTACCAGACCTAAACTAAGAAGTAGTGAGGTAAGTCCGGGTTGATGATGGGAAATGTGTTGTGTTCCATGGGAGAAAGTGGTGGTTTATTTCATAGCCAGAGTCTATACTAATGCATCCGTTTTAAAGTTTCTAATTATAAATCCTCCTTCACATATGCATGAAGTTAATGAGTCGCTATGGTTTGTTATAGGTTTGCTTGTTGCTTCTAGTCTTTCAAAGTAAAATGAGATTCATACAACTATATTTGTGGCTTTGACCATGTCTCCAATACTATTTATTTCACATTCGTAGTACACCCTGATGCTATGGAAGATGGGTTAAGGATCCGTAAAGTTCTTCCAGCAACAGAATAGGAAGCTCGTCATGTCCTTGAATGTTTTGATGCAGAAATTTTGAACTAAACCAAGACAATTTATTTGACCTTTAGCTCACTTCAAAGAATTTTATCTCTATCTTCAGTTTAGTCATAACCTTGCCCATGTTGCTCCTCTCTTACATATATATATGGTTGAGGTAGAAAAATAGGAAGGTGTGATGATATAGAACATTCTTCTACACTTGGTGCCTATATAAAATAAACAAGGCACCTGTGAAGTTGTGTCGCGTCCTTTCATATTTACATTAGAATCTACCAATTTTGAAATTAAATGCCTTAGAAATCGTACTTCATAGGATATGAGCTAGGTCAAATCTTACTTCCATGAATTGAGGTTGCATTTATTTCTCTCTTGGCACAATGTTGTGCAGTCATGTTATAGTCTTTACAAGATGAGACTAAGAATACATGTTTTGCAGTCCACCGACAAGACTTTATTTTCCTTTGTTCTGTTTTTCTTTATTAAAATACCTATTGTCAATAAAACGTTAGGGGGAGATATTGGCATGGATTGATTATTTTCACACATTTTGATTGAATATTTGAATTTGGAATAGGGGGTGGAAATTAGTTTGAAAAATGAAGGGAAGCAATTGTAGCCATAGATTAATAAGCTATCAGGGAAAAATGGTCTTGCTTTAGATGTTTTTGAGGGGTATCTATTTGCTGAAATGTATGTCCCTAGGAAGCATTTAAAATAACCTTAAGTATTATAATACTAGCTTTTCCATCATGAAGGAAGTGTGTTTTTACGGGGAGCTTGAAATTGTCTTCAGTTGATGCTCTGTCGATGTTATTTGTTAATATGTGGTTGTTTTCATATTAATGTTGTGCCATGGATACATTGTTATTGTTATGATGTTGGGTCTATTCATCGTTAATGCCAATGTTAGGTTCCTGTCTTATAGTTTTGTTGTCCTTGCATTTCAAAACACTTATCCACGAGCATGTAATGTGGAGATTGGTCAACTATGCTATTTCAGAAGACTTGGGAAGATTCAATTTGAAGACACGTTGAGGAGAAAAAAAGGAGTTTGGCATGTTAGAGGAGGTCAATTTCTCAAAGATGAATGACCCACTTGAGAAATTCAAGACATATGATCGAGTTCTAGCTAGTACAATGAGGTCATATATTAAAATACTAGTAATTTACCTCCTCTTTCAGCTAGTGAAATTCCCTTTGTTCGTGTTCTTTTAGTACAAGTCAATTTCTCTGTTACCAAACACACTTTGTTTAGACTAAGAAACTAAAACTTTGTTTCTATTCAATAGTTACAAAAAATTGCATAAATATGACCCCATGTCTTTTATTTAACACATAAATACAACCCCTTTTCTTTGCTTTTACATAGTTTGTTAAAGGAAAAGGCATGACTGATTGATTGCATATTTCTTAGGGTATCTCTTTCAAGGCTATGGATGCTCATTGACAGAGGAGAAACACCATGAGGTTTGAGATAGCCTCGAAAAATCCTTAAAAAACTATCATCTATAAAAATTTGAGAATATAGAATCCACTTACAGTCACGAGCTAATATTTAAAAGAAATTAATCTCATTAATTTTTCCTTTTTTTTACATGGTGAATGACATAGACCAAGGAAAGGGGTGATTTCAGACTTGTTACTTAATCAGAGTTTCATGGGACTCATGATTAAAGTTTAAGTTCTCCTTAAGGTATGTGTTTGATTTTCTCTTTGAAATGATAAAGGAAGCATCAAAACATGTGCAGAGATTTTGGATTTACCTAGAATGTCACCAATTGGTCATCCCTTAACAATCCCCAAGTAAATTTACTGGGTCCCCTTCTTTTAGAAATTAGAAATAAATCCCTACTCTTTGGTATACATTATGATCTCTTTAATCTCTCTCTTAGACCTAATAAATGAGAACATTTGATTATTGTCTTGTTCCTATCGATTTCATACTTGGTTTTTTTATTATATTGATATTCGAAGTTCTATGTGATCAAGTTAGTTTGCATCCCAAATTCATTGAGATTGAATTTGTCACATTACATGTATCATAATATTTTTCTCTTGAAATCCTAGATTTGAATGGCTCTACCTTGTGTGGAAATGTTATCTCAACCATGACTAGCTCATTCAAGCATTCATAGGTCATTAGCTGACTCAAAACTGGGTTTTAAGGATAAATTGTCCTTTTTATATGATATTAGGCATAAAGTGAATAAGGGGTCCAATTGGCCTAGTTTACGAATCAAAATATCTCATATGCTAATGGATGGTGCAAATTTCATTTAGCTCATGGAAAAGATAAATAAAATAGATGACATGGGAGTTGACAACGCTGAAACTGACTTTACTCTAGCAGTGAAAGAGATATGTGAGCAGTATGATGATAAAGGTACAAATAAATAGGACTTTATGCTAGAGATTGATGATGGGAAATCCAGATCATGTATTGATGAAAGAATACTAGTGTTGCTACAAAATGGAGTATACTGCTCTTTGAAATATTCAACCCATATAAAACTTGGTTTTAAGGATATTGCTACAGGAAACCCCCATATTTGTTCTCATAATATGCCCATATTTGTAATTAGTTTGTAAACAGTTTTAAGGATAATGCTACAGGAAACCCCCATATGCTAGTGTTTCCCATATCAAAGGATCCTGTGTCTAAGATAATTTTTGAACACTTTCCAATGTCATTCATTGCAGCTATAGATACCAGAGAACACTATGAAAGTGTATTTTTGAAGCATTCCATCTCTGCTTGTATTTTGTAACCACTTACATGCAATGTTTGGGAAGAATATTTGGAAGCATCACTTCTATGAGTGGCGTAATGCACCTAGTAGCAAAGGGGATAATAGAGGATAGTTTTGGGAGTGGGAGATAGGGTATTGGAAAGTAAGCAGACTAAATAGGGTGATTTATATTGATGGAGGAAAAACATCACTTGTAAATGTAGATCTTATAGGAAAAATTATTTTAGAGAAGGGTTTACAAACAGTAATTGTGCCCACCTATCCTTCCGTTAATGGAAAAATTAATTAGAGGTTCTAGATTAGTGCCTGAAAGTGAGTTCCTAGATCGTAGAAAAACAATGACAGATAACATTGTCATCAATTTTGAATCTTTTAAACACGGAAACACTTAAGAGAGCATCTAGGTTTCAAGCTGTAAAGAAAATTTGAAGGGTGAAAACTATTTTGAAAATATTCATGAAAATTTTGTTCCTAATGTCAAATATCATGTGCTTTCTACATTTGTGACTAAAGAAAATGAAGGTAGGGTAGTTACAAACACTTCTTTGCATCAGAATTCCATTCTAAAGAAGAATGTTCTTGATCAAGATACCGCCTTGAAATTTCCCAATTGTAGGGGGTGCCTGTTTAAGGTATTATAGTGATTATGAGATTATTTGTAGGTGGGAGGTCTGATGCAAAATATATGAATTTTTCTCACCACTCTTATGCACATTCATTCTACATTTTCTCATGGTTTGAAGCACACTATTTTTTTTAAAACATCTACAGGCCATCGGATTTCCGACTTGTCGGCCACCTACAACCCGTCGGATTTCTGACTCCCATGTTATGGCATCCGACGAATATGTAATTGAACCGACGACTGATAGGTGTAGGATTGATACCATATCTGTTGGACATTCGACGAGGAAAAATCAGAAATTCGACACCCTAACCATCTCAAATTCGACACCCTAAATTTGGAAGTCCGACACCCTAGTCGTCTCAAATTCGACGAGGAAAAGTAAAAAATCCGACACCCTAGTAGTCTTAAAATCGACAAGAAGATGTTTGAAATTTGACAACCGGACCATCTCAAATTCGACGACGTAGGGATGAAATACTTCCCCGTATTATCTTGATACTCTATCGAAATGTCGACGAGGTTCGAAAGGGAGTCAAATATTCGACGAATTCCCATCGACGACAAAAAAAATGTTGTTGTCGAATAACAAAAATGTGTATGTCGAAGTTTAGACATGGCATTCGTTGGATTTTGGGCTCAAATTATGTTGTGTGTGGAAGTGCACCCGCAATTACGGAAGAAAGGAATGCCCGCAAATTGAAGAAAGATGGTTTGCGGAAAGATAAATGCAGAAAGGTAATTGCAGAAAGGTCGTTGAGGAAATCACATGAGAAATTTATAGAGAGTCATGATGAATATACATGACTATTAGATGAAGAGGCACACATAAGGGTATATAAGAAAATGTTTAAACCTTCAGACAAGTGTCTCTATACATTCAATTGGAATATATAAAGGTGTACAAAAGTTAGAGATCGAATTATCATATAAGAGTGGTTGGGAGGTGCAAGGACATGTTGCAATCCTATAGGGGGTCATAGCCTCCTTCTAGTTTTTGTTGGTAAATAGGGTGTTGGTGCATCCTTCAGTTGTAGGTGAAAAAATTGGGTGTTGGTGCATGCAGCAAGTTGGTGTTTGCAAACTATTTTTTGGTAATAATAAGTATTGGTGGTTTTCCCAGTTGGGGTTCCATGATAATATTGTGTGTTATGTGTTTATTGTTGATTTTGTTTTAAGTGATAAAATTTAAATAAATTGCTTAATACTGATTCAACCCCCTCTTGGTATTAATTGATTTTCTAACAGTATTGGGCCTGATGTGTTGAGGTAGAGAGACTGAGTTGGACTCAGTAACTTGGAGTATATTCATAGGCTGGACCTAAGGAAGCCTAAGCCTTCAGTTATAAAGGTTATTCCTTATGTGTTGAGGTGGATGCTTTGTTTAATCAAAATGACGATGTTGTAAATTATTGTAGTACAAGGCTCTGGAATTGTGAATACATCAAGTCATGATTCTCATATGGACCTCCAGTTATAGTAGGTTCCTATGGGGTGGACCTCTAGTTATAGAGGTAATGATTCTCATTTGAACCTCTAGTTATAGTAGGTGTCCATGGGGTGGGACTGTAGTTATAGAGGTGGATGCTTTACATGTTGAAGCATAAAATGTTATGTGATGTATGACTAATAATAGTCATCGATTACTATTAAGTATCATTTAGAGATTAACTACCTCTATAATGAATTACTTTAACATATGACTATATGGTCACAAACTAATATAATGTGATCGTAGCATGTGAAAATTCTTCTGAGTGTAACGTGATATGATAGATAATTAATGCTAACACAAATAGACCATGCAGTAAAGATAAAAGATATGAGATAATGCATAGAGAA
Organism: Pseudotsuga menziesii; assembly: GCA_001517045.1. Classification (NCBI taxonomy): domain Eukaryota; kingdom Viridiplantae; phylum Streptophyta; class Pinopsida; order Pinales; family Pinaceae; genus Pseudotsuga; species Pseudotsuga menziesii. The sequence goes on along the minus strand of LPNX010312898.1, from coordinate 94,292 downwards.
AAAAGAGAATTTGAATTTCCTAAAAGTGACTAACTAAACTCAAGCTTGTAAGCTTCAATTAAAGCTACAATATGTGCTTTAGTTAATTAAAGAACTCACAGTGGTCACCCTAAAGTAAATCAATTAGTATGATTCAGTTAATAATAGTTAACTAAGTGTTAAGAAAGATGAACTAGTTAACTGAAGTGCTTACACTATATTTAAACTAAAACAAGACACTTAAGTTAACCAAAAGACGACACTTAAGTTACCAAAATGTTTGTGTGATGACGCTTGAGTTAAAGCACAATGACACTTATGTTATCTTGTTAACTAAGTGTTCAAACATTCAATTAGATGTTGATTTCACTCAAGAGCCAGTTAAGAATCAATTAATGTCAAATATGAAAGGCATGGCGCATATGTTATGCATGATGACGATTTTAATGTAAGAAATTATTATTCCATGAAGGAAATTCACAGTTGTAGTGTAAGTATGCACAATTCTCGTGAAACCATTCACTATTTTATGCATGGCAGTGATTATGTCTTTTTATTAATGTGTTGGGAACATGGAAATTTCATATAGTAGATCTATGTTCTCTATTGCATCTGTTTTCTCTTGTATCTAGCACCAGGGGTGTCGAAAGACAATTTTGCTAATGTGTAAAAGTCATTCTCTCTGATCTACCATAATTATACTCTGAAGAATTGTTAGGTTTTTCATCCTCACTAATTTGAGGGTTTTCCTAGGGTGCATATTGTGTTGTGGATGAATGATTTGTGTGATTTAATGTTCTCTTGATTCCAATGTTCAATACTTCTGCAATTCAAGTTTTAAAGTTCAAATATATTCATATTTTCTCAAAAATTAACATGGTATCTGTGCTCAGGACGTGAAGGAGATGAGTTGTGCAAGAAAACTAGAAACCTACATAGATCTTGAGGAGTTGAGAAAAAAATTTGAGAGCTATGGGATCGATCTTTGTTTGACCGAAAGACTCTCTTGAGGGTACTTCCAATTTTTGACACTTGGAAGGTGAGGGTGTCAAACATCCTGGAGGAACATGACCTAGATGCCTACGTATCCAGATTGGTGGAGGAGCCTACATATAGTGTAGGGAAATTCAACATCAAGAAGAATTAAGGAAAGGATAAATTGATCATGTATGATTTGGTCAAGGACATTTGGATGTTTGTGATGAATCCGTTGAAGACAACCACAGAGTGTTTTGATACACTGAAGAAACATTATGAGAAGAAGGGCTCGAATCAAAAGAGGTATTTGAAGAATAAGCTCCAAAACCTAAAGATGGAGAATGACAAGACTGTGGAATCATTCTTCACCAAGACCTCTCAAGTAAGAGATCAACTTGCTAGTATTGGAGTAGTGACAGATGAAGATAATCTTATTCAAACTATTATTGATGGTCTCCCATCCTCAAGTGAGACATTCTTGGTTGGGATAAACGATTGAGAGAAGAAACCTAACTTCGAGAGGTTGTGGCATGACTACCTCCAAGAGGAGGGGTGAATCTAGAGAAAGTCAGTGTGCACCAAGAAAGAAAATCTTTCCCTATAAGAATGAAGAAAGGGAGGAAACCATTCACTCCAAAGAAATTCTTTCATGCAAATAAGAATGAGTTCAATAAATAATTTGAAAAGTTGAAGGTTCATTGCTACAATTTTCAAAGAAAGGGCCATTATGCAAGAGAGTGCAGATCAAACAAAAATAAATGAAGGTTTCATGCTTCTACCGCGGTAGAAGATGAGACACCTCATAAGAATGCACTCGAGGAGATGGAGACAATGAGAGAGTATTACCTTGTCTCGACAATATCTGGATCTATCATCACAAGTGAAGATACATGGTTGATTGGAAATGGTGCATCCTAGCACATGTCAAGATACAAGGGCACAATCTTTGACCTAAAGGAGAAAAGTTTACATGCATGGTAAAGTTGGGGGACAACTCAACATATTTGATCCAGGGAGTTGGATCTATCTCCTTCCAACTAAGTTCAGGAGATATATTGCATGTGGAGGACATTAGTTATGTCCCAGGATTGAATAAGAACCTATTATTAGTCTCAGTTATTGAAGATAAGGGTTTTCAAGTTATCTTAATGGATAATCAAGCACTACTGTGGCCGAAGAACAAAATCCTTGAATTTGCTGCAGCGAGGAATATATAAGGTACCCAGGAAGTACATTCAAGCTATGGTACTTCACACAATTATTCCATGCAAGCTATGGCACAGGAGTCTCATTCACCTCCACCACAAAGCACTACTAGGCCTACAATGAATGGTGAAATTTATGCACGTATTTGATTTTGAGTATGATAGTGTATGTTAGGGTTTTGCGCTTGGGAAGAATGTTAAAAAGACTATTTCTCTAGAAATCATACTAGATCTAAAGAGATTTTAGATTTAATACACTCTAATGTATGTGGTCCCATGTTGTCCTCGTCCCTGAGTAGTTACTTATATTATATACTATTTATTGATTACTTCTTTAGAAAGTCATGGATTTACTTCCTTACGGCTAAGAGCAAAACCTTTAGCAAGTTTCAGGAATTTAAAGACTTAGTAGAGAATCATATAAGTAAGCACATCCATGCTATGAGGTATGAAAATGGAGGTGAATTTGATTCTCATGCTTTTAATGAGTTATGTAGTGATGCCAAGATTTGTAGACAGTTGAGAGTTCCATACAACTCCCAAAAAAATGGGGTCGTTGAGATAAATAATATAAAAGTATGTGAGGCTGCAAAATCCATGTTACATGATCAGGATTTTTCTGCCTCTTTATGGGCATAAGCCATTGGTACAACAGTGTATATCCAAAACAGAAGTCTGCATGCCATTCTAGATGAAAAGACACATGAAGAGATGTTGAATGGTGAGAAACAAAACATTTCACACTTGATGATTTTTGGGAATCCTGTATACATTCATATACCGAATTAAAAGAGGAATAAGATGGAACGTTCAGGAAAGAAGGGAACCTTTGTGGGCTATAGTGAGTCATCCAAATCCTATAGGATATATGTTCTAGGTGAAAGACACATTGAGGTCAGTCGAGATGTGACCTTCCATGAAGAGGTTGCGTTCAAGTGATCGAAAGAGCTCAAGTATGATACATACATAGTGGAGCATGATACTCTTATGTCAGAGGATCCATATAATAATTATACCCATCCACATGTTCTGAGGGAGAATACAACATAGCTATTAGATTAGCTAGTCCTTGATGAACCGGTTGAACTGGTTGATGAACCTCCAGCCAAGAGGAGTTATGCATGGTGTCAAGATATACTATAAGATGAAAAGAGGCATAGAGCACCAGTGGGTTCTTCCAAAGAACGAAAACAACCTGATAGGTATTCAAGGTATGTTAAACAAACGAGTCACATCAGTGACTCAGAGCCTTCATCCTATGAAGAAGTTGAAAAGTAGCAAGTTTTGAAATTTGAAATGATTGAGAAAAATCAGTCTATATCGAAGAATGATGTTTGGGAGGTTTTTCCTAGACTTGAGGGGAAGTCCATAGTTACTTCCATATGGATTTACAAGATAAATCATGGTGCAGATGCAATGTGGATAAGTATAAATCTAGGTTTGCTTCATGAGGTTTCTCTTAGAAGGAGGGCATTGAATATGAGACAATCACTCGAGATTCAAGTTGTGATCTCACTTACATCGGTTCTTGGATGGAAACTTCACCAGATGGATGTGAAGACATCCTTACTTAATGGTGAGGTTGAGGAAGATGTTTACATTGAGTATCCTAAGGGATTTATGAATCATGGGAAGGAGTCCCATGTGTGTAAGTTGAAGAAAGCCTTGTATGGGATGAAGGAAGCTTCTTGAGCTTGGTATGCCAGAATATAAAACTATCTTCAGAGACTAGGATTTTCTAAGAGCGAAGTTGATCCGAATTTATACTTCAAAGTAGTGAAGAACCAACAGTTGATATCGGTTCTATGTGTTGATGATATATTCCTCACTGGAGAGGAAATATTGATTGTTGAGTGCAAAAGGGAGCTCACATTCGAGTTTAAGATCAAATACCTAGGTCTGGTGCAATACACTATAGGCCTTGATATTTGACAGAGAAATCATGGGATATTTCTATCTCAAGGGAAGTACACAACTGACATATTCCGTAGGTTTGGCATGGTGTATTGTAAATCCATGAGTACTCTGATGGTTTCCAATTTGAGGAACTTGCATGAGTTTGAAACTGGATCGGATCCAGTGGACTCCACTTTGTATAGAAAATTGATTGGCTCGTTGATGTACTTGATACACTTGAGGCCATATATTTGTTATGTAGTTATCATTCTGAATCATTTTATGCCTTATTTGAGACACATACATTGGGTTTCTACTAAGGATGAGTTGAGGCACCTCTGAGGTATGATTGCTTATGGAATCAGGTATGCCTGTAGTGGAGGGGTGTTATTACTTGGTTCTATTGACTTTGATCCTGGTGGAAACATTATGGACTATAAGAGAACTTCATGTTACTGTTATAGATTGGGTTCTTCCATGATTTATAGGTCCAGTAGAAATCAAGGCTCAATTGTCTAAAGTATTACAGAGGAAGAGTACATTGCTACTAGTACTGCCTGTAGAGAAGTAGAGTGGCCGAGAAAACTGCTTGTGGGATTGTTCGGTGAAATACTTAAGCCTACAGTTATTAGGTGTGATAATCAAAACTGCATCAAACTTTCCAAAACCATCGTGTTTCATTATAAGTCAAAACACATAGAAATGAAGTATCAATTCATTTGAGACATGGTCCATAAATGTTCAGTGAAACTCGACAACAGTTATATTGATGAGTAGATTACAGATGTGTTAACAAAAACTTTGTTTGTGGCTAAGTTTAGGTACTTCCTAGACAAGATTGGCATGGTAGAGAATGCCTCCCTCACTGAGAGGGAGTGTTAAATATACAACATCACGAGTCATTTCTCTAAGCCAATCTTGTGTAGCTAGGATTGGGCCTCATGTGTTGAGGTAGAGAGACTGAGTTCGACTAAGTAACTTGGACTAGACTCTTAGGTTGGACCTAAGAAAGAAAAATACTTCAGTTATAAAGGTTATTCCTCATGTGTTGAGGTGAATTCTTTGTTTTATCAAAGCAACGATGTTGTAAAGTCTTGTAGTACAAGGCTCTAGACTTGTGAGTATATCAATTCATGATTCTCATATGGACCTCTTGTTATAGTAGGTGTCTACGGGGTGGACCTCCAGTTATAGAGGTAATGATTCTCATGTGAACCTCTGGTTATAGTAGGTGTCCATGGGGTGGGCCTCGAGTTATAGAGGTAGATGCTTTGCATGTTGAAGCATCAAATGTTATGTGATATATTACTAACCATGGTCACTGATTGTTATTAAGCCTCATTTAGAGATTAACTACCTCAAGAGTGAATTACTTTAGTATATGCCTATATGGTTTGAGAGTCACTATAATATGATCATAGAATGTGACTATTTTTATGAGCATAGTGTTATATGATAGATAATTAATGTTAACACATATAGACCATGCAGTAAAGATAAAATATAAAGAGGTAATGCATAGAGAAAAGATAATTCGAATTGCCTAAAGATGAATAAGTGAACTCATGCTTGTAAGCGTCGGTTAAAGCTAAAATATGTGCTTTAGTTAATTAAAGAGATCACAGTGATCACTCCAAAGTAAATCAATCAACATGATTAAGCTAATAATAGTTAACTAAGTATTAGAAAGATGAACTAGTTAACTAAAGTGTTTACACTTTAGATAAACTAAAATGTTGTTGTAATTCTAACTTCAGAAGATATTCTGTTGTATATTGTTGTACCCTCGTTGGAGATGTTTCCCTCCATTTGGGATGTCATTATTATGTATGGTCATTGAGGTAAAACCTCTATTGTAATTCGTGGAAATACTCCCCAGAATAAATAAATGAAAATGTATTTTGAAGTCTTCCTAGGTAGGTCGACCCAAATTAGATAACCTGGCCGACCTAGTTAGTTAAGTAAGTCACACAACTAAAGAATATAAATAGGGAGTATCCCTCCCTCATTTGACACACACTTAATCACTCTCAAGTTTTCATTAGAGAGAGTGAGGACAAGTTTGCTAGAGGAGAAAGAGAGAGAGTTGCAGAAGACTTCTTATTCTTAGGGTTTTCCATCTTGTGATATTGTATAAGTGAGGAAAATATTTTGAGGAAGTTTGTGGGGTTTTCTCCTTTATGGTTTCCCCAAGGAAAATATTTGTGTCTTGTGTATCTTGTATATGTTGCTGTGCTTGTTATTATTTCATATAAAGATCCTAATAATTTTTAATTAAAGTAGAAAAATAACATGGTATCAGAGCTTCTCTGAATGAAGGAATTGTGCAGCAACGATAAATTAGGGATTCATATTTGAAATTCTTCTCTCCACAGATCATTAAAAAAATACTGCTAGGCTAACTCTCCCTAGGAGGGTGCATATTTTGGAAGAAGCATAATCAAATTTGAAGAAATTTTCATTTTTGACAATGAGACACTATAGGACATTGCAGGAAGAAACTAGGGCATCAAGTTTTTGAGGCTTACCACCAAATTTTTTAGAAAAAGGACCTCATTGAGAAACTCACCTCAAGTAGGCACATCTTTCTATCTAGACATAATTCCAAAATTTAAAGTTTGGAAAATTAGGGTTTCTCTAACAAACCCTAGGTCAACCAACTCTGAAACCAAGTTGGGAATATCAAATTGGTAATATCTAAATCTATGCTATTTCCATTTGAGGTTCTCATTTCAAAATGACTCATGACACCCAACTTGATGATAAGCTTGGGGGAGTTGACAACTTCTGAGCATGGAAGTATAGGATCTCCCTGATCCTTGAAGAATTTTTTTTGGATATGTATATTAGTGAGGAAGCTCCAACCTCAGATGAATATGAGGTTAAGGCTATACATAAGAAGAACTTGTTCAAGGCCAATAGAATCATTGCATATTCCATTAAGGATAATCTCATACATCATGTGTCATCCTTGAAGACACCTAAGGAAGTGTTTGATGCTTTAACGAAGCCGTTTGAAGGAAGAACATCAATCAGAATATGGATTTAAGGAACCAAATAAAGAACATGAATATACAAAATTCAAAGACCATGCAATCCTACTTCACTAGGGTTGCTCAAATCAAGGAACATCTCAAAGCAGTTGAAGAGAAGGTAGAATAAGGGGAGATTGTTATGACCACCTTGAATGGTCTCCCAAGATCATGGGATTATTTAATTCAAGGAATATGTGCCAAAAATAATTTGATCACTTTCAATAGACTTTGGTAAGAATGCACACAAGAAGAACCTCGACCTCATAACAAGAGAAGAGAAGATGGGAGCAAATGAAGATCAAGCTCTCATATTTCACACCAGAAGAAATCATAGAAAGAAGGAGGACCATCATCATAGAAAAATGGAGGACGCTCATCACAAAATACAATGGAAACCTAGAAGAGATCTATCCAATATCAGATGATACACATGTGATGAGAAGGAACACTACTACAAATATTATCCTAGGAACAAAGGCTCCTCCAACAAAAGGTTCAACAAGAAAATACATCATTCTCACACCACTGAAAATGATGAACCGGGAAGGAAAATAATCATAGAAGAAAGAGTTGATTCTTCAAGTGATGAAAAATATGTCATAATCTCAGGACTCACAAGAACTATCTCACATGGACGCAATGATTGGCTTGTATATAGTGGGGCATCCAAACATATGACGAGATACAAAGAATCATTCATCAATCTATTTGAGCATGAGTCACCTCAAAAGGTGAAACTTGGGGATGATTATCAATACCTCATAAAAGGAAGTGGAGAAGCTTCCTACAAGCTAGATTCCCGCAAACCCCCGAAGACGAAAGATGTACTATATTTTCTGGGATTGAAGAATAATCTTCTTTTCATCTCTGCACTAGATGAAAAAGGAATAAGAGTTTCATTTGTTGATGGCCAAGTCCTAATGTGTCCAAAAGGAAATACAATAGATGATGCAACAATAGTTGGAGAGCAAGAGGGAGGCTTATACAAGTTGAAGGGACAACTTGAAAAATCATTGGTTCATGAATCAATAGAACCAAGTGAACTATGGAAAAGAAGGCTTGCACATGTGCACTATAGAGCGCTATCTATTGCAAGGAAATAAGGTTTAGGACTTCTAGAAATCCATACAAAACATGAAGGCATTTGCAAGTGATGTGCACAAGGAAAGAATATGAAGAAAGCATTTCCCAGCAATGAAAGCAAAGAAAAATGAATATTGGAGATAGTAAACTCAGATGTATGTGGGCCCATGTCATGCAACTCACTAAGAGGGTATTTATATTATGTTTCCTTTATATATGACTTCTCCCATAAGACTTGGATCTATTTCTTGAAAATAAAAGATGAGGTATTTATCAAGTTCAAGGAATTCAAAGCCTTGGTTGAAAATCACACCGATAGGAATGTCAAGATATTGCAATCAGATAAGAGGGAGTTCAACACTCCCTACAATCCTCAATAGAATGGCGTTGCAAAACAAAAGAACAAAATGCTAATGGAAGCAACGAAAGAAATGCTACATGACCAGGATCTTTCGATGCACTTATGGGCAGAAGCAACAAGGACAACTGTGTATGTAAAGAAATGTACACCTCACTGAGTACTATAAAAAAATACTCTAGAAGAGGCATTCTTAGGAGAGAAACCACAAGTCATCCATCTCAGGATATTTGGCTTCCCAGTTTACATACACATCCCAAAGAAAAAGAGAATCCAGATTTATCCTTTAGGAAGGAAGGGAATATTTGTAGGATACAACGACACTTCAAAGGCCTACCAAATATACTTCCCAGGATTTAAGAATGTTACATGCCCCAAATTTGTAAAATAATATTATCTTATTTTAATTTTATTCCAAGACATTATGTTAAATTTAATGCTAAGTTGTAAATGATGACTCAGCAGAGTCAAGGATATTGAATGTAATTCTGAATATTTTAATTATAAATAAATAAAAGTGGAGACAATAGCTTGGGAGAGCTGTTAAAAAGAGTGTTGCTGGTCAAGTTGGTGGAGGAGACTAAGTGGAGAGAAAATGGACAAGTGGCAGTATCCTCAAACACTTCCAATGTTGCAGGTGGAAACCTCCCTACATCTGGGGTCATGATCCCCCAAGAAAGTGGGATTAGAGGAGGTGGCTCAATTAATGACAACTAACCCAAAAAGACCTAGGAAATCTTAATAAAAATGCCCATTGAAGAGAGCTGAGGCTACTCATTCCAAGAAGAGAATCATTCAGGTGAATGTACTTCAAGGATTTCATTGGGAAGGGAATTTTTGGAAGGTGTTTGAGGGGTAAACTGTAGAAAGTGATCTAGTACAGCTTTTCAGCTGAAGGATCTTGTTGCTGAGTGCAGAGTTAGTACTGAGTCATTGGACTAGTATTTTGTTGCTTGCTCCACCAGTTCTCAGCCAAGGAGACCAGGAACAGGCTCGGGGGTCCTGAGGAGACGTTGTTTGAGCGCTCTCCAGGAGTTGGTGGGGAGGAATGACCTCCCAACACTGTTGTCATCCAGCTTTAAATAAGTTCTACAGTATTTTATTTGCTGTGTTAAAATTTATATCTGAGAATGAATGAATAAGGAATGATTTACATTTTTTGTAGTGAACTGATAGAGCTAGTAACCCTTTAGTTATTTGGATATTGAATTTGTAATTGATGAATTAATCCTACCTGTGTTTTTCCCCATCTGGAATAAACCAGACCGTACTCTAGCACAGGTAGTGTGTTTAAAAATAGATAAAGAATATGATAGAAGACTGAATTGAATAGATGTATTATATAATTCATAATATCAAAATAATTTATTTTTGTTTGTAGGTTATTTTTAGAAAAGAACAATAACCTGTCTATTTCTTTTTACTGTTTAACTAGCTTGTTGATGTAAGTAGGCTAGAAAAGAAATAGCCATAACTCATTACAGGAAGCAGGTTTATCATAGTAATAAGTTACTCAAGTAAATAAGAAGTATTTAATATAGTACATTATTTTGTTATTTATGTAGGATGATAAACTGTGTCATGTGTATATATGTATTTACTTTGTATTTTATTCATTAACCTCTTGCTTATGCAGTAGAAAATTTACAGCTAACTATTTGTTTATATTAATTCAATAAAGGTATAAACTAATAAATATACAGTTTAATTACTAATCATAGTAATTTAACACTAACATACATTAACTAAGTAAAGAAATGTAAAGAATAAACATGGTACTAAGAACAAACTTATTTATAATATTTAAGTTATTCTATCATTTCCATTTTATTATTCCAATAAGGAAAACAACAAGAATACATTAATGAACAACATTTATAAAATGTATGCTTATAAAAAGAACCGTTCCTTTTAATTTCACAAACATGATGTATCTATAAAAGCGAATGACAGGGTTGAAACCCTTATATATATTACAACTACAAATATCAATACATTGAAGATATAAACCAAATTAATTGGATTATGTAACTATTAAACAACTAGGTTATTATAAATTACTTACAGTCCTTTAAGGAAAAACAAAAATACATTGGTAATTATTATAAACTAGAATTTCCACAACACATTGTAATACTAGTTAACGGTCAAACTAAATAAGTAATAGAATTTGTTAAAAATTTAGTAGAATAATTTGTTTTAAAATGAGGGTTTCCACAAGATAAACCCTAGCTCGTAACTCTGAGAAAAAAAAAGCAAAATTTATAACTAAACTATGACTGTATATATCAGTCTTTAAAACATTAATTATAAACTTTTACAGAGTACTTTAAATAGAGCACAAAAACAAACTTCACCTGCAGTCGAGAAGGGTAAAAACCTTGAGTACACAGAGCATAATGTTAAGCATTCGATAAATTGAAACAAGCTTGAAGACAAAACTGTCTTTACAAGAGAACTATTGTTAAAAATTTTAAACAAGCCGTAAAGCTAAACATCAAAACAAAACTAATTACATTGCTCAGTTCAAAACCAAGTTTACCCATCGACTAGCGAGGGTTTGAAACTGGGTAAATCAACAAATGACCTATAAAAGAGACCGCATATTTTATGGCGTGCCTAGGAAAGCTTCCCCAACTATGGGTTATTCCAAATGACCACCCTGATGCAAGTAGGGTAAAACCCAATATTTTGACCACAGGGCTTACCCGTATTAAGCCACAAGCCACGGCATTCGAAGATTGACTGCATACTTCCTCCACCGTGAATGCATATAGTTGCGAGTCCCTGCAAGGAGTTTATAATACGAATGCCAGTAAATAAATAACCTAATATTTGTTTATGCTATCGTAACAACAAAACACCTGCTGCAAGTTAATTAAACACTAGAAAAAAAGAATTTTACCTGTTAATTGCAACGTCGAACAGTCTCGTAAAGGTACTGTCACCAACAGGATTTGCAAAATATAGACCCAACAGCTTGTAAAGACTAAACCTCACGCAACAGCGAGCCATGAGGATGACGAAAGGAAGATTGAGCAGACAACAAGCCAAGGGCAATGATAGACTCAACAAAGCTTGCAGAGTGAGAACTCATAGCCAATAAGAATGGCTTTAAAACCAAATACCGGAGGCAAAGGAAATGCTAACCCAAGACTTGAGAACACTGTAGCAGAAGAGGACTGATGGCCGCCATGAAAACCAAGCAGAGCAGCCTCAAGGGCCAGCGCGAATTGCGGAGGAGAAATGAAAAGGGTTAGGGTTACGATGGTTTTTATATCTTCCACACTTGGCCAGGATCACGTTAAATCAAACCATGCAGTGGATCATTTTCTATAGTCTCCTGCATACAATAATAACCAATTATTTAATCATTGAATCATGATGCATAAACTATATCATAACTAAGTTATTGCTTTGTAAAATCGAATACTCTGCTCATCATATGATGCTAGTTCAATGTTAGAATATCAACGTTATGATTTACGTTGACCTAGCAAAGAGGTGTCGCCTTTCAACTTTGGTCCAAAATCATTTATGCATAGAAATTTATTCATCTTTAACCATATGTCTATATTATCGTAACAACTCTAATACGATATGGGTGTTAATAACTCTTTTATTTAAAACGTTGACCTTGTTTATGGATAAAATCCATATGTTATGGGAGAGCTCAAGATTAAAAGATTTATAACCACTGAACAACTATAGTTCTCTTATGTAGAAACATTATAGTCTATGCTTGGATACTATCTTGTAAAAGAACATTTCAAGCTGTAACATTTATAAAATGGCATAACGTAGTATTATGTAGAATCATAAACTTTATTTTAAACTTGTTTATGGCCTTGAACTAATTATAGAATTGAATGTCTATTAAACAAAATAGATTATGCATGTTTATAAGTCATACAAGAACTAATAAATCAAATGGTAGCAAAACTATGAAGTTGACAAACTGTATTGTAAGAACACTTTTATGAAATTCTTTTACATAGTTCAGAGCGACAAAACTTTGATAGATTTTGGTTGTGACTCAACTTTGTATTTGCTAATGATTCACCATGTCTATTGGTTAGTAAAATGGTTATAGAATTATACAAAATAACTAGAAAGTCGACCTTTTTCGAAAGCATCAATCTTAGTAAAACTGTTTGTAGACAATAACTTAAGAGGAGTATTATAGAAACATAAGAAATTGAATAGGAATGATCCTACTTGAGTCTAGAATTATTAGAACCACATGGTTTGACATGAAGTTAAAGTATAGGCAAACAATGATATCATGTGAGAAGGCATTATGGTTTCTTTTTGCACAAATCAAACTTATATTGTCAAGAAGGTTAAAGGCTGTAAGTTTCCTCGCAAAAAATAAATGTCGAACAGTTGTTACACAGATAAGATAATATGTTAATGTATACATATTGACAAAGCAATCATTATAACATTGCAAGTTATGCAGACCAAAGTAGAAGTTACTTTGCAACTGAGATTATAATTTTAGAGCCACAAAACATATCTTACTGTAGCTACGTACATCTGAACTTTGTTACAAGAAAAACTGAAGGAAGCCAAATGGTTTTACCTCATGGAAGCTGTTTGGAATTTAGCAGCTTAATTACTAAGCTTTATAATTGCAAACAAAACACTGCTAGATACTTTATGAAATTTTAAACGTTACTCATTCGATCATACCTATAAACCTGTAAGAACCAGTAATATTCTGCGTTAGAATAAATGCTAAGTAAGCCCCAGATTCAAAAGTTAGATTCCACCTACTTGACATGAAGAAACTCATCAGTAAACTGAAATAAAACAATACACAAGAAAACCTTATTCTTGTTACAAAAGAGAACTATTGAGTTAACATAATTGAGATTTTGTAATACTAATCACTTGACTGTTTCTTTTATTGCTAATATTTAGCTGTTAGTAAACCGCAAGTTTTAGCATTTGTTGTTATCTCAAAATTTTAAATTTTTGTGAAAATTTGGGGTTTTGACAAAGAAGATCGTCATCAGCAGAGACGTAACGTTTTACGAAGACTCAACATATTGAAGATATAGAAAACTACCTATTGAAGAAGTCGAAGAACTTGAAACAACCAGAGTTAGAGACAATGCAATAGAAGAAGCAACTTTAGAAGACAATGAAGACCATGACATGACAGAACCACAAGAACTTGTAGAACCACTTCACAAGAAGAAATCCCACAAAATAAAACCGACATGGGAACGAGAACCAATACAAGATGTAGAGAGTTATAGCACTCGAGATGGGATGCATAGAGAAAAGAAAAGACCTAAACCATTTAGTTACTATGTGGCCCCGCTGTGTGACATCATTCATAAGGAAACTTCCAACTACGAAGATGTTGCGATAAAGAATAAGTGGAAGGATGCCATGATCGAATAGTACTAGTCGATTATTAAGAATGATGTTTGGGAGATAGTTCCGATAATAAAACAAAATTCGGTGTGACTTCGAAGTGGATATACAAGATCAAGCATGCTGCAGATGGTAGCATTGAAAAACATAAGGAAATATTTGTGGCACATTTCTTATCCTATAAAGAAGGCATAGAATACAAGGAAACATTTGTACCCATAGCAAGATACAATTCCATCGGATCTATACTGGCATTGGTTGCAGTAATAATTCTTGAATGGTGTAGTTGAAGAGGAATTGTACGTGGAGAATCCATTGGTATTTGAGACACATGGCATGAAGACTCATGTGCGCAAGTTAAATAAATCCTTGTACGCATTGAAACAGGAACCCATGACATGAAGACTCGTGTGTGCAAGTTAAATAAATCCTTGTACGCATTGAAACAGGAACCCATGAAATGGTA
>LPNX010312898.1:3570-76747 GCA_001517045.1 Pseudotsuga menziesii | reverse complement strand
ATGTGATTCAGGAGTTTTCATTTGAGGAAAAGGGAAGATAGTAAGGAAGTGATTGTGAGTGAATGTTTGCAGGAACTTGAAGCTGAGTGCAGCTAGTTGAGCTGTGGAAACTGTCTCAAAGATTCTGAGTTAATATAGAGCTGAAGGACTGTATATGTATTGCTGCACCTAGTTCCAATCCAGGGAGCAATACAACGCAGCCACGAAGGAGCAGTGTAATAACAGCCTACAAGGGAGCAATACAACGCAGCCACGAAGGAGAATGCAATACAGCCACAAGGGAGAATTACAACACAGCCCACGAAGGAGTAACCCAACACAGCCCATGCAGGAGCACAACGAAGGTGGTTACACACCAGGCTATCTCCAAGCAAATCGACCAGCAAATAAAAACTACTAGGGTTTGGCAGTGCAAGACTCAAAGCCCGCAGGTGAGAAGAACTAAATCGTTTTGGGAGGCAAGTCAACTTATATGGCCAATGCATGGCGAGGAGCCAACCACGTTATCCCTTAAATTTTTTCCAATAAGTGGGTCAAGTCCTAATGTTACGTATCCTTGTGATTTTCCAACAAAATCATTTCGGGAATGTTCCATATCATCGCTGTTGCCATCATAATCATATTGTTGAAGGCGTTATATCATTACCCTTCGACCTTGACCTGCTTAAGGTCAAACATCCCAACGTTAATAATCTTATATGAAAACAAATATTACATTGAAATATGTATAAACCATATCTTATGTTATATTAACCATCGTGTAATATATTATTACATTCAACGAAGCATTATAACCTTGGAATAAGGGCTTTGTAAAGTTAAAACCAATATTTGTGATCCTCATAATAAAACTATGAACTACAAAGATGATTTGTTTTTATTAAGTTTAGTTCAGTAATTGGTGAGTAGAAGTTACTTTGGGAGACCTCACTTGAGGCTAGTTCATTTGATTAGGGTATAATCAATGAACTTAAATTACAAGTCTAATGAAAACTGATGGTAGAATTATAGTCGCATAAATTAAACAGTATATACCTTACGACCAATTACCATAACGTAATAACGTTAACAAGGAGTCTAGCCCATGTTTTTACTTGTCAAGTATTATTATTTATGAGTTATTTTCTCAAGGAATGACCATGTGCGACATGGGAAATAGTTCGTATCATGAATTATATCTTTATAAATGTCCTTGTCCATAATTATTCAAGAACTCTGTTGATTTACATGAATGGAACTGGTGATAATAACCATTCAAATAAAGGGGCGACATTTAAAAACTGTAATGGCCTCTTGTCAACCTTTGAATTTCGCTAATGAACTTTACTCTTATAGCTGTTACTAGTACTAGTAATTTCAATAATTTTTATAGGCAGTAATGGAAAAGAATTCTGTGTAAACTGCCATCCTTAGCTTTGAATGTCCTTTCAACTGAGGAGATCATAGATATAACTGGAATTGACAATTCTTATCTCTAGTGTCTTTAAAACTTTCTCGTCATATTTTGCTTTATATCAAAAATGAAATAAAGGAGGCTATACCTGTAGAAGCTGAATAGTCCGTTTAACATGCATTTAGTTCTCTACTGAAAGCACTTGAAACAGCATATGATTTATTTTACTCTAGAATGATCTGTTAGCAGCAATCCCAAAAACTTTACCTGTCAATCTGTAAGATAAAGGAAAACTGTGTGCGTTAGCTTTACAGCTAAGTAAGCCCAGTCTAATGTAGTTTATCCACTTGCTGTTGCAAACAAAGAACAATCAGAAAACTGAAGGAAGAAAAACTCAACTAACATTCCAACCAAGTAATTATCTTACAGTTACAAAATAAATAGCAATAACTAAACAGTATTTAACGATTGTGTTAACATACAATTATGCTATTTAAAATTTTTTAAATTTCCTGAAAAATTTGGGGTTTTGACAAATTAGGCATGGAGGTGTGGTAGAGTGCGGATGGGATTTTCCTTGGTCAAGGAAAGTATGTCATGGAGATTCTGAAGAGATTCAAAATGTTGGACTGCTAGGAAATGGACACGCCTATGTCATCGAACTTGAAGCTGCTGTGTGTTGCTTCATTAGAGTTAGTTTATGCCATGATGTATCGTTAGATGATTGATTCGTTGATGCACCTGACTAATACGAGAATATACATATGCATTGCTATGAATAGGCTGAGCCAGTTCTTGACAGATTTGAAACATGTTCACCTGATTGATGCAAAGCATGTATCGAGGTACCTAAAGGGTATAGTTGAGTATGGTCTCTAGTATGACATGAATTAGAAGATTAAACTTCATGGTTATGTTGATTCATATTGGGAAGGTAGCACCACTGATAGTAAGAGCACTTCAGGATGTTGCTTCAGTTTGGGATCCAGTATGATCTCCTGGTTTAGCAGGAAGCAGTCCTATGTGGAGTTGAGTACAGTCGAAGCAGAGTATGTTGCAGTTTGTTTGGATAGTTGTGAGGAAGTATGGCTTCAAAAGCTACTGTTTGAGTTGTTTGATCTTTATTTATAGGCAACTTGTATATTTTGTGACAAACAGAGTTGTGTGAAGTTGTTGGAGAACCCAATGTTCCATGACAAGTTGAAGCAAATTGAGATCAAGTATCACTATACCTGGGATATGGTGGAGAGAGTAGTGAAGCTCCATTATTTGGTGACAGATGAGGAGATAACTAATGTATTGACCAAGATGTTAGCTAAATTTAAGTTCAAATACTTTAGAGAGAGACTTGGTGTCATCCAGATCAAGGTCCCTAGAAAGAGGGAATGTTGGACATAATGCACTTGGTGTGCTCCTGGTGTGATCCCATGCTGGATATGAAGAAAGAACAGAAGACAAAACTTCACTAGAGCGATGTCTTGCGTGGTGGTATATGTAGGTAGTTTTTGAGAAATAATGTGTCTTGGCATGCTCCTATGCTAGAGATGGGTCTTATGTGGTCGTAGATGCAGGTAGTACTTGGGACGTAATGTGTCCTGGTGTGATCCTATGCTAGAGACAGGTCTCACATGGTGTTAGACGTAGGTAGTCCTTGGTACGTAATGTGTCTTGGAGTGCTCCTATGCTGGAGACAGGTCTCTCATGGTGGTAGACGTAGGTAGTCCTTGGGACGTAATGTTTCTTGGTGTGCTCCCATGTTGGAGACGATGAGAAGTTCATTGGTCACAAGACACTTAGTATGATCCTAGGTGATTCTCACATGGTGGAATATGCTATTATTCCTTAGGACGTAATGCGTTCTGGCATGTTCCCATGCCGGTAGAATGCAAGTATTATGTTGGACATGAGGTATGCATCTGAAATGTTCTATGTGTGCGATGATGAGATGATATGTATATGATGAGATGGTAGTAGGAGATGCATGTGATTACAGTGGAAATGTAATGTATGGTCATGGCTTGTACCTACGTGATGGGTTGCTCGTTGATATAATGAAGACCTATATTCAAGCTAGGCCTACACCCATCATGAAATAGGGTTGGGTGATCGATAAGATGAGGACTAAAAAAAGAATGAGATAATGATCCAATGATGATAAAGTGACCAGTGTGTTGATGAATGTGGTGAGATAATACCATCCTATTTAAGAGGGAGTGTTGTTGTAATTGTAACTTTAGAATATATTCCGTTGTATATTATTATTGTATATGGTTGTACCCTCGTTGGAGATGTTTTCCCTCCGTTCGGGATGTCATTATTATGTATGGTCATTGAGGTAAAATCTTTGTTGTAATTCAGAGATATAGTCCCCAGAATAAATACATGAAAATGTATTTTGAATTCTTCCTAGGTAGGTTGGCCCTAATTAGGTAACTTGGTCGACCTAGTTAGTTATGTAAGTCACACAATTGAAAAATGTAAATAGGGAGGATCCCTCCATCATTTTACACACTCACTCACTCTCGAGTTCGCATTATAGAGAGAGATGACAAGTTTGCTAGAGGAGAAAGAGAGAGAGTTGCAAAAGACTTCTTATTCCTAGGTTTTCCCATCTTGTGATATTGTATTAGTGACAAAACTATTATGAGGAAGTTTGCAGGGTTTTCCTAGAGGAAAATATTTGTGTCTTGTGTATCTTGTATATCTTGATGTGCTTGTTATTCTTTCAGATAAAGATCCTAATTAATTTGAATTAAAGTAGAAAAACTAACATAACAGATGACACTTAAGTTTATCAAAATCCAACACTTAAGTTACTAAAGTGTTTGCATGATGACGCTTGAGTTAAAGCACATTGACACTTAGGTTAGCATGTTAACTAAGTGATCAAACATTCAATTATACTTTGAGTTCACTCATGAGTCAATTAAACATCGGTTAATGCCAAAGATCAAAGGCATGGCACATATGTTATTCATGATGATGATTTGAATGCAAGGAATTATTATTCCATGAAGGAAATTCACAGTGGTTGTGTAAGTGTGCGCAATCCTCATGTAGCCATTCGCTATTGTATGCATGGTAGTGATTATGGATTATAACATTAATGTGATGGGAACATGGAAAGTTCATATAGTTGATCTATGTTCTCTATTGCATCAGTGTTTTGTTGTATCTAGAACTAGGGGTGCCAAAAGACAATTTTCTCTTGTGTTTTATCCATTCTCTTTGATCTATCATAATTATACTCTGAATAATTGTTGGGTTTTTCATCCTCATTATTTTGAGGGTTTTCCTAGGGTACATCTTGTGTTGTGGATGAATGATGTGTGTGATTGAATGTTCTCTTGATTCCAATGTTCAGTGCTTCTGCAATTAAAGTTTTAACGTTCAAAGATCTTCATATTTGCTAAAAAAACAACATACACTAGCTATGTATACCTACATTGTATGTGCATATTAGTATGATTAATTAATGTATTAATTATTGAATGAATTGTTATTGATTATAAAAAGTATATGGAGCACATATAAATATCTATTAGCATTAAATCCCATTCTTGAATTTCATTAATTGTTGATGTGATGAACTAAACATGTATGGTGGGGTGTAATAAATTTTAAGCGAAAATGTCAAATTCATTTATTAACTAGCATGAGAAGAAATATTTTCCATTCTATTTTATTGTTATTTTATTCTAGCTATGTTTTTCTTTAAAATCTAGGTGTGGTTGATGGATCATAAATGTGAGTGGTTGAGGAGACTTGGGAAGATGTGTATTGAAATTTTATAAATAGTGAGGATGAAGAATGTTTATTTTTGGGCAAAATCAATATCCATTCTCCAGGAGATTGGCATCAACCTAGGGTTGAGGACCTAGTTAGGGTATAGGATGTTGATGTTACTTGATCTTATCCAGGAGGAGACTACATCAACATAAGAAGACCTTTCTTATAAAGATTGAGCAAGAAAAGATGACCATTGGAAGGGAAAGAGGACCTAGTGTAAAGTAATTAATGAGGACTCAAGCCATAAGCACTTGAAAGAACCTAGGACTAGAACACATATTATGAAGGTTTTAGGGCACGTCTGGACCATGAAGATCAAGAGAAGGGCTAAGATCATGCCTAAATATGTATTTCCCAAGAAGATTAGGTTAGTAGCCCAAATTAAATGTTAGCCCATGTGAGGTGTTAAAACCCCACATGAAATTTGAAGGGACCCTAACTAATGTATTTTATATTATTTTTTGACTCCTTGACTTGTGGAAGTTAACCCTTGGATTAATCAATGATGCAATATAAATATGGAACACTGTCAAGTGATCACATACAACATTCTTCTCATCATTTCATCTCTATCAATCTTGTGAGGTTCTTCCAATCTAAGTCGATCACATTCTTTTCAACATTGTCATTTCTCAGTAGTTGGATCAACCCTAAAGGGATCATGGATTAATCCCTTGTCCTCTCAGCAGTTCAGATCAACCCTCAAGGGCTTGGATCACCTACAGTAGCACAAAAAAGGTTGACCACATGCCTTTGGAATATTAGTAGCAAGCCCTAGGGCATATTTAAGGGTTTTCACAGGTGTTTGAGGGTTTCGACAAAGCTACAAAATCCCTAGAGGGATGCCACAGAGCTGCAACAACCCTTGGAAGGAAGCCATAGGGCTGCAACAAACCTATGAAGGAAGTTGTAGGAGGAGCAGGCCCCAAATAGGCCTTAGTACATAAGCATGAGGGTGAATGGGCCTAGAGGCCACAAATTAAGTGATAGTGGGTTGCGATAGGTTTCAATAATGTGTAAACAAGGCTTTGAAGGCTACTATAGGCCCTAAGAGGGCTACCAAAATCATAGACATCCCTAAAAGGGCTTCGTGCAAGTAGAGGACAGATACCACATGTTACAGAAGGCCCTAGAGGGGACAAATATGATCATCAAAGGTTGTAGGAAGCTAGATAATCCCTCATATGGATCAACATTGATAATTGTGGGTAATAGAAGGAAGGGATATCCATTGGATAAACTTACTATGGGTTGCAACAGGAAAGTAAACTATCTTAAAGGGTTAGATCAAGGATTCTTTAGTTTGGACAAGTTTTAGAAGGATTGCTTTGGCAGATGTAATCATTTAGAAACACTATTGGAAGGCATTACATTTTAGTGGGAGTAGACCTAGAAGGGTTTCATTAGTATCTTCCATCATCTTGAACGCCCACATCATCCTTATGAGGGATGAAGTCAAAATTGGAGGCTCTAGAAGGTCTACAATTTAGCTCACTGTTAGCATACTAGTCAAATCGATGTTTAAAGGGCAGATCATTTTTTTTTGACATGAAGATTGAACATTTGAGCTTTCATAGGAATCCCATAGGAAGACCATCTATTTAGGGCTAATGTCATACTGAACATGGCTAACACTAGCTGAAAAAGATAAGTAGTTGGTCTCTTTGATTGTATTTACCCTTATATGTAAGAAGGGTTTTGATATTCATGGTCATGATGTATACTTGTCCTTCTATTAATGAGTCTATCAGAAGAAAGGTTGTTGGGTTTTCCCCTCAGAAGTAGAGAGGGTTTTCCTAGGGTAAAATATGGTGTCTACTGTGCATACATATCTATGTGATATATTGTGATGTGATGCATTTTATTTCTACTGAATTTATCTTTCTGCTATAATTGGTTATAAAATACTGCTCTTATGGTTGATACTTTCAATGTGTAATTATGATATGGAAAGTTAAAAATGTACAGACTTAATTACCTAATGTTGAAAGTAACCAAGATTCAACATGGTATCAAAGCTTGGTACTGGCATTTTTCGTTGACTGACGCATGGAAAGCTCCTAGATATGGTGCAATGTAGCATTTGCTGGACATTCTAGCTGATGAACATCCTTAGCTGAACATTGGATCTTAGCAATAGTCCTCCCTCATAAATGAAACAATGAAGATAATATTGGTAGGTGGGACAAAGATGAGGATTGTTAATGCAAAAAGCATATTTGTGGAATTGGCAGATGCATCGGGTTATGTCATGGATGTAATTCCATCCACCAAGGGACAAATGCATATCTATTTGTAGGGCCTATTTTCAATGATTATAGTTCAGTGGGATGCTCATTTTTATTGAATAAAGTGAAGCACACCATCACTTTTATAGGAAACTATCATTGTACTTTTGCATCTAAAGGTGTTCCTTTGAAAATTGCACCAAATGATCCATTAATGGTCAATGTGCTATTCAAACTCATTTAGGGAATGTTATCAAATTAAACTACTGTAATTATTGAAACTGATTCAACTACTATATGCTTAAATTACCAGAAAAGTGTGGGTATGAATTCCAAATGTAGTACGGATAATTTGGACGGTCTGTAGAAGCATCATTGGGATATGCTTAAGCATCACCTAACAAGCATGTTATTGCATGCATTGGTGATGGAAGCTTCTAGGTCATGATCTAGGATGTGTCTATCATGATTTATGGCCAAAATTCCATAATATTTATGTTTAATGATGGAGGGTACACTATAGAGGTCGATTTTTTTTTATATGTCATCCTATATCATGTAAGGTGTATATAAATAATTTATTTGTTTTGACTAAATACATTTGAGAAGTACTTGATATTGGGTTCTTTATATAAGGCTAAAAGTAAATAGAGTTCCACGTTTCTAGATCCTTTGAGAAGTTTAGTAAGTAAGGGTTTGAGTCAGTTATGCACTGGTCAACATTTGATGACAACTATGTTTAAATACTTTGTGGATGGATAGGTCCTTATATGACCTGGGATTAGAAATTTGTGTTCAAGGAGCATTGCTTAGTTGTTAGCATGGTCATATTATTAGATGTGCTCACTTGTAGAGTTCCTCTCATTGTATAGAGGATGGTTGTAGCTTGACCAGAGCCTTAGAGAAAGCATGACTATATCATATTCTTGGTTAGCATATTTTTTTTTAGATTTTTTCTGGACATTCTTGAGGTAGAACTATCAATTGTATGAGGATAGAGGATAGAGTAAACTCTTTTTTCTACACATCAGTCCGTGTTTCTTATCCCATTTCAGATTCATGAGCATGGGACTTAGAGGGAGAACCTGACAATATTTACACATTAGATCAGATGGTAGTATCTCTTGAATTTTGTGACTCTGCCTGGGTGCAAGGATGATGAGGGACTGGTCATTTATTTATCTCCCCCATTTTTCAGAGAATCGGTTACTCTTGAATAATTCAGTGAGACTTTTGTATCCTGTAGATTCTACTCTCCTCAAGGAAGAGTTAGATTAAGATTGTAAGGTTGTCGTCTTAATAGTAGCCTTCAGGAGGTCCAATATATCACTTAGAGATAGATAGTGAGAAACATGAGGCTCACAAGGTTGTGGTTTACTATACTTTAGATTTTCACCCTTTTGACAGGTAGAGGGATCCAATAGAGCTCTTTGAGTATTTGATAAAGATTTGGGATGTTTCTCTAAGAGACTTGTGTAGCCTCATGTGACGCTGCTAGGGGAAGATACACATGCTATTATTAGTGAAATTTCAGGAAATGTAAGAGACCTTAGAGATCCTTGAGGTAGTATGAGACACATCGCTGATTCCAATCCTTTCAATAGGATGGTATGTTTCAACAGATGTTTCTTTAATCAATTTTTTGAGGAGTATGATGTTTGATATATGAGGAGAATTCCAGACAACTTCGTGAGCTATAACATGCAACAACAATAAACATGGAGAGGAATCTCTCATAGAGTGAGTGGACTGTGAAGGATCACATGTTCTCAGTACACTTTGGATGTACAATGATGAGTTATGTTACATCTAATTGGATGTGTGAATCTCCTTCCTCATTAGTTTTGTACAGTATGTAGAGAATTGAAATGATTTGGTTGTAGATTGCTTAGATAGTTTGTTGTTGGGCTCAGAGGGAGCCTGGATACCCACTCAGTGACGGAAGGAGAGCACACAAATTTTCTTATCAGTTTGATATGTAAGATATATCACTGATAGTTGAGGATCACTTGAGTTGTGATCTGTGTAGTAGAGACAGTTGGTTCCTCCAGTTTAGAAATAGACTTATGTGTACCTTGCAGAATCCTAGAGTATGGTATTTAAATATACCTAGTAAATTCACTCAGAAGTAATGAGGATGAGATAATTTGTTTCTCTTAGTGATGACTTGTTTTTATTTTGAAGAAAACAAAAGGGAATCAATATCTGGTTATAATATGGAGGATCATTGCTATATGGATCACTTGTTGAGAATAATGATGATCACCACACACGAGAGGCATTCTCTAGAAGAATGGAGGAACTTGGTCAGTTACCAAGAAGTTGGTTTATTAGTGAAATTTCAGGAAATGTAAGAGACCTTAGAGATCCTTGAGGTTGTATGAGACACATCACTGATTCCAAGCCTTTCAATAGGATGGTATGTTTCAACATATGTTTCTTTAATCAATTTTTTGAGGAGTATGATGTTTGATATACGAGGAGAATTCGAGACAACTTCGTGAGCTATAACATGCAACAACAATAAACATGGAGAGGAATCTCTCATAGAGTGAGTGGACTATGAAGGATCACATGTTCTCAGTACACTTTGGATGTACAACGATGAGTTATGTTACATCTAATTGGATGTGTGAATCTCCTTCCTCATCAGTTTTGCACAGTATGCAGAGCATTGAAATGATTTGGTTGTAGATTGCTTAGATAGTTTGTTTTTGGGCTCAGAGGGAGCCTGGATACCCACTCGGTGACAGAAGGAGAGCACACATATTTTCTTATCAGTTTGATATGTAAGATATATCACTGATAGTTTAGGATCACTTGAGTTGTGATCTGCATAGTAGAGACAGTTGGTTCCTCCAATTTACAAATAGACTTATGTGTACCTTGCAGAATCCTAGAGTATGGTATTTAAATATACCTAGTAAATTCACTCAGAAGAAATGAGGATGAGATAATTTGTTTCTCTTAGTGATGACTTGTTTTTATTTTGAAGAAAACAAAAGGGAGTCAATATCTAGTTATGATATGGAGGATCATTGCTATATGGATCACTTGTTGAGAATAGTGATGATCACCACACACGAGAGGCATTCTCTGGAAGAATGGAGGAACCTGGTCAGTTACCAAGAAATTGGTTTATAGTCTGAGAACCGAGGAACTTTATCAGTTATCAAGTTAATGACTTTTGTTAACTTGATGCAGTATGAGAATTGAGACACTTGGTCATTTACCAAGATATTGACATGTGTCATCTTCAACTTGGGGATGAAGAACCTGGTCAGAGACTAGGACCTGGTTAGGAACCACGACATTGATGAAAATTAATGTGAGAAGTCCTAGAGTAGGTCTAGGAAGATGATGTGTGGCGTACTCCTCTCATTGGTCATTCAGGATGGTTGAGCTATGGGACCTCCTTAATGGATTGGCCACACCTTGTTGGAGTAACTAGCATATGAACTTGGTGTTAGTGGGGATCCTGAATGAGATGATCACATCATCTAGAGATGATTATATCATCAAGTTTCATTCCGTGGGATAAGGGATGCATCCTAGAGCCGAGGTACCTGGTCTGTTACCAGGTCATTGATAACATGAGAGATGCATCAATGTGTGTTTGGTGACTTAAGCTACTTCTTTGATGTGTCTTGGAGCTTTCTTGATAGAGAATTCCTCTCTTGCTAAGAGGGAATATTAATTTTTGGGCAGCATCAGCCATTCTCTAGGGGATTGGAATCATCATGGGTTTGAGGACATAGTCAGGGCCTAGGATGTTTATGTTACTTGACCTCTTCCAAGAAGAGAGTACATTAACATAAGAATACATTTCTTATAAATATTTAGGAAGAATCATTATCCATTTAAAGGGAAAGAGGTCCCAGTGTATAGTACTTAATGAGGACTCAATTCAAAAGCACTTAAAAGACAGTAAGACTAGAACACATGTTATGAGGGTTCTAGGGCATGTGTGGACCATGAAGACCAAGATAAGGGCTAAGATCGTGCCTAAAGATGTATTTCCCAATATTATTGGGTTAATAGCCCAAATGAAATGTCATTATCCATATGAGGTGTTAAAATCCCATCATGAAATTCAAAGGGCCCTAACTAATGTATTTTATATTATTTGTTGAATCCTTGAATTATGGAAGTTAACACTTGGATTATTCAATGATGAAATATAAATATGGAACACTCTCAAGTGATCACAACCAACATTCTTCTCATTAATTCATCTATGTCAAGCTTGTGAGGGGTTTCCAAGCTACTCCATTCACCTTCTTTTCAACATTATTATTTATGAGTGGTTGGATTAGCCCTAAAGGGGTCACATCCCAATCCCTTTTCCTCTTAGCAGTTTGGATTAGCCATAGAGGGATTCGATCACCTACAATAACACAAAAAATGTTGACTATAGGCCTTTGGAAGATTAGAAGCAATCCATGGGGGTTGTTTAAGGGTTGACATATGTGTTTGAGGGTTTCCACAGTGATACAACAAGCCTTAGAGGGATACTACAGGGCTACAACAACTCTAAGAAGGTAGAGGTGAGAGAATTATGGAACAGAGAGGCCACAATACAATAAAATGAGGCTGAACAGACCCTAGAGTCCACATATTAGGTGAAAACAGGATACAATAGACTAGGAAGGACCCTAGATGGATTATTTCAAGTAGCAGCACCTTTGAAGGCTACAAAATGCCCTAAGAGGGTTGACGCAAGCCTAGGTATCCCTATAAGGGATCCATGCAAATAGAGGAGGGTATCTGTAGGCTATGATAGGCCTTAGAGGGAACCAATTTGTTCATCAGAGGTCACAACAGTATAAATCAATCCCCATACAACTCAATGTTGATCACTATGGGTAACGAAAGACAAGGATATCCTGTGGATCAACCTACTATGGAATGCAATAGGAAAGTAAAGTATCCTAAAGGGTAATATTAGGGTTGCTTTAGTTTGGACAGGTTCTATAAGCGTTGCGTTGGCAGTTGTAATAATTTGGAAGCACTATTTCAAGGCCTTTAGAGGCCTTATGTTTTAGTGGGAATAGCCCTAGAAGGATAATGGTTTCTATTGTGCATACCTATTTATATGATGTATTGTGATGTGAAGAATTTTATTTCTGCTTCATTTATATTTTTTCTATAACTGGTTAATGGAATACATCTCTTAAGGTTGATACTTTCAATTTGTAATTATGATA
Organism: Pseudotsuga menziesii; assembly: GCA_001517045.1. Classification (NCBI taxonomy): domain Eukaryota; kingdom Viridiplantae; phylum Streptophyta; class Pinopsida; order Pinales; family Pinaceae; genus Pseudotsuga; species Pseudotsuga menziesii. The sequence goes on along the minus strand of LPNX010312898.1, from coordinate 64,130 downwards.
TGAAAATTGAAAAATGTACACACTTAATTACTTATGGTTGAAAGTAATCAAAGTTAAACAAAGAGGAGTTGAGGGGTTATTTTGTTTTGGATTGTAGAGAGGTTGAGCTCGTTGAGAGGTGGAATATTTCATGGAGGAATTCTTGAAAGAAGTATTTTTATAAACCAATTTCTTAAAGATATTGTGCATTATTGTTATTAGAGTCACAAGCATAGAGGGACAATAAATCAAAAAGTTTTCTTAGAGCTAGGAAGACGACGAGGATCCTAGTTGGAAGAGAGGTATAATTCCATTTTGGGCATCAAAGGATGATGGAGGCTTGCTTCTATGGGAAAAATACTACATTCCTAGACAAAATCAAGTTTTAAACATATATTTTTTCAGTAAATTAAAGCTTTAATTCATGCTACACTTCGATTATTTGTTATGATCATGGTTATAAACATGTTTTGATGTTAGTTTTTTTTTGGTTGGAAATGTGGTGGAACCCCCTGACTAGCAGGGTTTCCATTGGCCAAGTAACCATGAACTATGGGCATCTAAGAAATCAAAATCACCCGGGGATCGCACCCATCCTGGACCATACAAACCCTTAACATGGTTGGATTTTTTGGTTTCTGACGGGATTAGAATCACTGACCTTTTAGATTAGGGGGTGTCTTAATCATACCTCACCACCAATTGTTATAAATATTGTGGATACATGTTTTGATGTTAGTTAGTATGATGATGATGTTTAATTAAGGAAATAAGGCTAAGAGGCCTTACATTAAATTTCAATTTTGATAAATTGGGAAAAAGTGCAAATTTTTAGGACTTTGTTTGATCAAGCTTGATGGAGGTCGAAAATAGGTCGTAATTCCACACAAATTTGCATGCACACTTATTTCTAAAATGGGTATATAAATATACTTTCAAATTTCAATTCTTGAAAAGTTGAAAAAAGTGCATCTCTTAGACCTTGAATTGACCAACATTGACGAAGAGTCAAAACAACTTGAGATTTGACAAAAATATGTGTGCATGCTTATTTTGTTAAATGGGTATCTAATTCTACTTTTACATTTTAATTATGATAAATTGGGAAGAATTGGAACCTTTTAGGCCCTGGTTTGACCAAACTTGATTGATATCCTAAATAACTTGGAATGCCACACAAATGTATGTGCATGCTTATTCCTCAAATGGGTACCTATATCCTCTTTTATATTTTTATTTAGAAAAAATGCACAACATGCAACTTTTTAGGCATTGGTTTGACCAACCTTCACTAAGGGCCAAAATATCTTGAAATATTGCAAAATTAGGTGTGCATTCTTATCTCTCAATTAAAAATATATATCTACTTTTAGATTTAAATTTTGAGAAAATGGAAAAAGTGCAACTTTTTAGGCCTTGGCTTGACCAAGTTTGATTGAGGTATAAAATAGCTCGAAATCCTTGAAAATTTTGCTTGCACGCTTATTTCTCAAATAGGTACCTAAATCCACTTTCAAATTTCAATTCCGAGAAATTCAACAAATTGTTGAAATATTGTAACTTCAAAGAATATTCTAAATGTATTTTATTGTTGTAATATATCGGAGATGTTTTATTCCTCCATAGGGATGCTATTATTGTATTTGGTCATCATAGAGTCATGAGGTAAGACCTCTGTTGTAATTCAGGTCAATAGAACCCTCCATAATATACTATTATGTTGTTTTGTGTCTTCCTAGGTGAAGTCATCCCAGTAAGTTTGTTGGGGCCGACTTGTTAGTGAAAAATTTAAGTGGAAGATAACGTATAAATATAGGAGTGTTCCTCATTTGTACACACCCTCTCACTTATGTATAACGAAATAGAGAGAGATAAAGAGAGTATACTCTAGAAGAGGAGAATCTATTCTTGTTCTTTGGGTTTTATACTATACTTGGTCGAATTCTATACTGAGGAAGTTTTGCAGGGTTTTCTCTTGTGGTTTCCCCGAGTAAAATATTTATGTTCTCTTGTGTTGTTGTACTTGTCTTTCTTTCAGTGATCCCTTTATTATGGTTATGAATTTATGATGCTAAATGTTTTAAAGATTGTATAACCATTAAAAATATAGCATGGTAATAGATCTAACCTAAAATAAGTATTTGTGCAGCTGAAACATTGCTACAACTATAGTTATTGAAGATTAGGGTTTCATGCTTGAAAACCCTAGAAGACAAAAACTAGTCTTGTTGGAAGTTTATCTATAACTCAAGTTTAGAGATGTCTCGGGAGATAAAACTTTCACATGCCTAAGATGAATTATTTTTGTACCTTGTGTGAAATTTTCAGCCTCATATTAGCTATAATATAGGAGATATGATTCTTCCAACTCAGGGTTCCAACCTCTCCCAAAATATAGCCTTACACTGGTGACCTAGGGAGAATTGTTATATATCGAGCTAGGAAGGTCCAAATAAAATTTCAAAAGATGTTACAGATAGGGAACAGACTGTAGTTTTTGAGGTGAAAGTTTCATACCCCGAAGGTGAAATAATGCTAGGTGGAATTTCATAAAAGTTCACTAGGATGAATAGTCCTAAAATATGTCACCTTGGTAAAATTCACTTAAGTCCCACTTGGTGAATCCAATTCTAATATAAAATGTGGGGTTGGAAAGAATATAGACCAGGATACTAGAGGACGAAGTTTCAGATGTTGAGGAGAAAAAAATTCAGATCCATAGCATAAACAAGATCCGTCAATTATGTAGAAGAAAATGGAGAAAAACTAGGGCTTCCTATTCTTGGCACTTCCCTCCACCAATCAGTAGAAAAAGGAGGACCATAAAAATTTACCTAGGAGGGCACATCTTTCTATGTAATAAGTTTCTCATTTTGTGTACTTTCAAATTTTGACCTAACACTACTGCCAAGAAATCTATGACATCAGATATTTTGCAGTTTTGTTCACAATTTTGAGAAAATAAGTATGCTGCTCAGCTCACCTTGAGGAGGAGCGTCTTTCTATAAAATAAGATTTGAAATATACCCAAGTTGAAAAACTAGGGTTTCTCTATAAAACTCTAGGTCCACTAGAAGCAATCTTCTAGAAGAGCCTTTAAGCAAGCATCAAGTTGAAGCAATTTCACTGGTAAGTTCTATCCTCTCTATTTCCTTTTGAGGTTCTCATTTCTATCATGATGAAAAACTGTACCAAGCTTGAGAAAAAGATTGAAAGAGTTGAGATCTTCTAAGCATGTAAGTACAGAGTGCCTCTCATACTTGAAAAGCATGACATGGAGAACTATGTCAATTAAGAATCTATAGATCTAGAGGGAGATGAAGTCAAAGCAAAGAAAAATAATAAGAGATGTACGAATCCTAACAACTCATGCCAAGAAGAATAATTAACATTCTCGTGAGGAATAAAAGGACTTCAAAAGAAGGAAATCTCACAACTCAAATGTTCAGTTTTGATGAAAAAGGACACTTTGCGAAAGATATCCCAAGAAGGAAGAATGGAAGGATGATATGATCAAGAAGTACCAGTCGATCATATCGAATGATGTTTGGATATGAGTTCGAGACATGAAGGGAAGTTTTTTAAAGTCTTCCAAGAACATATACAAGATCAAGTATACAACAGATCGAAGTAAACAAAGCAAGGTTTGTGGTTTCTATCATAAAGAAAGAGTCGATTATGGCAAGCCACTTCTCTAGAGGCTATACACACCTCTTCAGTGGTGTATATTACTCTAGAAAATTTGTGTAATCAAAGTAGAAGAACATATCGATCAACCTATAGGGTTTGAGACACTTTACAGAGAACCAGTTATGCACAACAATATTTGTAAAAGCTCAGTAGGAACCCGTGGGATAGAACATACAATTACATGAGGAGCTTGAGGATCAACTAGAGTGATGGAGATACCACCCTTTACTACAAGGTTGAGATAGAATCCTACAAAGGACGAGAAGCTCATAGATGGGTGCAAGATAAAACTTTCAACAAAGTTTGAGATGAAGGTTATTGATATCTAGTGACCTCGACAGGTGACATATATGGATAAAAAGAAAATTAGTAGCAAAGGAGGCTACCTATCATTCCAATGTCCTAATGTAGAGAGTACAATATGCAGAGGGAGGATGGTGCTCTACCTCACAGGGAGTGACTATGGTACATCTCAAATTTCGAGGATCTTGACTTGATTCTTGCCAATGAAGTTGAACACATTGGAAGAAACTACAATAGTTCAAGAAAACATAGATCGATATGGAGTCTACCAAATAAAAAAAGATAAGCATTTGAATCTCCATCTCCTATATCTCTAGTTGTTTAGTTATGCACATAATGTTTAGGATGTGTATTACGCATGTTAGAGTGTTTTAAATTTATGAACAGTTTACTCATAATATGCATATGATGGGTAAGTGGATTATGGTGTTGTACAACATTCCATTTCTACTTATCTAGAATGAAACCTCTTTGCTGACATAATGTCTTGGTAGATATGGAAGGCATCTAGAAAGTTACCGTATGTATACGGGATATGGATGAATGTTGTATTAGCTAAAATAGTTGCATAATTATATGTGACACATATCTTTATGCATAATAATTTTCCATTGTGAATATGTTATGAAATGTTTCTAATCATACAATTGAATTTGACTTGTAGGAAGTATTGTATGCAATCACCTACAAGAGAAGAAATGATGAAGTTGTGGATGTATGATGCAGTTGTAAATGAACAAAAGAAGAATGATAAAGAAAAAGTTGCAGAAAGGATTTGTAAAGCTCAAGTATATTCCAAGATAGGAACATGTGGCAGATGTTTTGACTAAGCCTCTGTCTCATGTAAAGCTTGAACAACTTCGAGACAAGCTTGGCGTAGTTAGAAAATATCTCCCTGCAAAAGGGAGTGACTGTAGAAGATCTCCGAGTTCGACATGGTATGATATGATGGACCAAGGATTTACCAAGAGTAAAGTGGATTCCAACCTTTACTTTAAGGTTGAATGCATAAGACTGGTATATGTTGATGAACTAACAGGAGAGGACACACTCATTATAGATGCAAAGAGGAAGTGCTAGAAAGAGCACCTCAGGATGATGTTTGGGATTAGGTGTGATCTCATGGCATGGTGTGGCTCGAAAAGACCTTCCTCGTAAGAAGTAATAGTCATGATGATGTTGTAGACTTTCCTCATAAGGAGGAACATTGATGATGATGCTGTAGACTTTCCTCGTAAGGAGGAACAATGATGATGTAGACCCTCCTCGAAAGGGGGAGCAAGTTGATGATGTTGTAGACCTTCCTCATAAGGAGGAAAATTTATGATGATGTTTGAGAATTTCCTCATAAGGAGGAACATTGATGATGTAGACCATCCTCGACAGGGGGAGTAGGTTGATGATGTTATAGACCTTCCTCTTAAGGAGGAACAATGATGATGATCCTGTAGAATTTCCTTGTAATGAGGAACAACGATGATGTAGATCCTCCTTGAAAGGGGGAGAAGTTTCATGATGTTGTACTGGGATTGTATCATCCCTAGACATTAGTACTAATGTGATCCACAAACTTCTATCTCCATGTTGTAGTGGGATTGTATCATCCCTGGACATTAGTCATAAAGTGATCTACAGACTTATGTCTCGATGTTGAAGTGGGACTGTATAATCAATGGACATTAGTCCTAAAGTGATCCACATAATTCTATCTCTGTGTTGTAGTGGGGTTGTATTGTCCCTAGACATTAGTCCTAAAGTGATCCATATACTTTTGTCTCCATGATGTGGTAGGATTTCATCATCCTTGGACTTATGTCCTAAAGTGATGGGGGTTTATCATCCCGTAATTGGATCAAGTGAGGATTGCATCGTCCTTGGACTTATGTCCTAAAGTGATAGGGGTTTATCATCCCGTAATTGGATCAAGTGAGGATTGCATCATCCTTGGACTTATGTCCTAAATTTATAGGGGTTGATCATCCCATAATTGGATCAAGTGAGGATTGCATCGTCCTTGGAATTATGTACTAAAGTGACAGGGGTTGATCATCCCGTAATTGGATTAGGTGAATAGTGCATCATCCTTGGAATTATGTCCTAAAGTGATAGGAGTTGATCATCCCGTAATTGGATCAGGTGAGGATTGCATCATCCTTGGAATTATGTCCTAAAGTGATAGGGGTTGATCATCCCATAATTGGATCAAGTGAGGATTGCATCATCCTTGGAATTATTTACTAAAGTGATAGGGAATGATCATCCCATAATTGGATCATGTTTGGATTGAATTGTCCTTGGACTTATGTCTTAAAGTGATAGAATTTGATCATCTCGTAATTGATCCGCATACTTTTGTCTCTGTGACAGGATTGTATCATCCTTGGCTTTATGTCCTAAAGTGAAAGGGATTGATCATCTCGTAATTGGATCATGTGTGTTGCAAGTTTAGTATTTTCATATTGATGTTGGAAGGTTCAATATTTTCATATTGAAGATATGGCAGGTTCAATATTTGTACACTAATGATGATGAGGTAGTTTCAGTATTTCTATATTGATATTGATGATGATGTTGCTTCAACATTTGTATGTTGATGTTGATGATGTGGTTGTGGTACCAACACCTTGTGTTGATGATGCTGATGTGATTGTGGTCCCAACATATCTATGTTGATAATGCATATGATGATATATCATTTATTGATGATGTCACTTCAACACTAACATTCTAATGATGTTGTTGTTGTTTCAAGATTTACATACTGATGATGTAGATGATGATGTTTCAGTAGTTACATATTGATGTTGTAGATGATGTTTCAATGTTTACATACCGATGATGAAAATGATGATGTTTCAATATTTACATACTGATGATGTAGATGATGATGTTTCAATATTTACATACTGATGATGATGATGTTTCAGTATTTACATATTGATGTTGTAGATGATGTTTAAGTATCTACATACTAATGATGCAGATGAGGATGTTTTAATATTTACATATTGATGTTGCAAATGATGTTTCGGTATTCACATACTGATGTTACAAAAGAAAATTCGATATTCACATACTCATATGTCAAAAGAAGATTCAATATTCACATACTGATGTTACAAAAGAAGATTCAGTATTCGTATACTAATGTGGCATAAGAAGATTAAGTATTCACATACTGATGTTGCAGAAGTTGATCTAGTATTCTCATAATGAGATTGATGATAACGATGCATGATGTTGTTCCAAAAATTCCTATGACATATAGAGATTCACTGGTCAGTTGTACAGTTGTGATGATGGTTGTATAAGACCTTCCTAGTTAAGAGGGAGTGTTGTTGCAGATGATGTTGCTGCTGATCGAAAGATCGAGTGTTGTTGTAGATGATCGAGTGATCAAGTGATGCAGAATACGATGATAAAATATGAAGACTGAGTGTTGTAGAAGATGATGCTCCAGTACTGAAGATGTTCCAGTAACTGTTCTAGTTGTTGAAGAAAACTTCTGATGATTTATAGATGTATCACCTTGATGTTGTTGAAGATTCCCTCTATCCTTGCTCCTATAGTCGATGTTTTTGTTATCAATAGAATACCATTCTCTTTAAAGGGGAGTGTTGAAATATTGTAATTTTGAAGAATATTCTAAATGTATTTTATTGTTGTAATCTATTAGAGATGTTTAATTCCTCCATCAGGATGCTATTATTGTACTTGGTCATCATAGAGTCATGAGGTAAAACCTCCATTGTAAGTTGGGTCAATAGAACCCTCTAGAATATAATATTATATTCTTTTGTGTCTTCCTAGGAGAATTCAGCCCAATAAGTTTGTTGGGGCCAACCTGTTAGGGAAAAAGTTAAGTGGAAGATAAAGTATAAATATAAGAGGTGTATTCCTCATTTGTACACACACACTCACTTGTGTATAGCTCAAGAGAGAGAGAGAGAGAGCGTATACTGTGGAAGAGGAACAACTATTCTTGTTCTTGGGGTTTTACATTGTACTTGGTCGAATTCTATAATGAGGAAGTTTTGCGGGGTTTTCTCCTTTGTGGTTTCCCCGAGGAAAATATTTGTGTTCTCTTGTGTTGTTGTACTTGTCTTTCTTTCATGGATCATTTGCTTATGGTTATGAATTTATGATGATAAATGTTCTATATATTTTATAACCATTAAAAATCTAACACAAAAGTGCATTTGTTAGACCCTTGTTTGACTCACCTTGACTAAGGGCAAAAATAACCCAAAATCTCATGAAAATAGGTGTGCACTTTTATTTCCCAGATGGGTATCTATGTCTACTTTAAATTTGAATTTTGAAAAATTGGAAAAAATGGAACTTCTTAGGCCTTGTTTTGACCAAGTTTGACTGAGGCCCAAAATAGCTCGAAATACCCCAAAACAATTGCATGCAAGCTTAACTCTAAAATGTGTACCTAAATCCACTTTCAAATTTAAATTTCGATAAAGTTGACAAAATTGCATCTGTTAGATTTTGGTTCGAACAACCTTTTGACTAAGGGCTAAAACAACTTGAAATCTCGCAAAAATATGCATGCACGCCGATCTCTCAAATGGGTATCTAAATCTACGTTTAAATTTGAATACTAAGAAAATGGGAAAAAATGCAACTTTTTATGACTTGGTTTGACCAAGTTTGTCCGAGGTCCAAAATAGCTCGGAATAATCCAAATATCCACTTGCACGCTTATCTTTCAAATGAGTACTTATAATCACTATCAAATTTCAATTTGAGAAAGTTGACAATAGTGCATCTAATAGACCTTGGTTTGACCAAACTTGATTGATGGCCAAAATAGATTGAAATATACAAAAAATTTGCATTTACACTTATGTCTCAAATGGATATCTAAATATACTTTTAAATTTTAATTCTAAGAAATTGGGAAAAGTGCAATTTTTTAGGCCATGGTTTGACTAAGTTTGAATAAGGTCCAATATATCTCAGAATCTCCCTAAAATCCACATGCATGCTTATTTCTCAAATGGGTACCGAAATCCACTTTCAAATTTCAATTCTGAGAAAGTTGACAAAAGTGCATTTACTAGACCTTAGTTTGACTAAATTTGACCGAGGGTATCCATGTTTATCTTTCAAATGGGTATCTAAATCTACTTTTAATTTTGAATAATGGGAAATTAAGAAAAAATCCAACTTTTTAGGTCTTAGTTTGACCAAGTTTGACTGAGCTCCAAAATACTCAGAATCCCCAAAGATACTGCATACAGCCTTATCTCTCAAATGGGTACCTAAATTCATTTTCAAATTTCAATTTTGATATAGCCGAAAAAAATTCATCTCTTAGACCTTGGTTTCACCAATCTTGTCTTAGGGCTGAAAAAGATCGAAATCTTGCAAAAATATGTTTGTATACTTATCTCTCAAGTGGGTATCTATATCTATTTTTAAATTTGAATTCTAAGAAATTGAGAAAAATGCATTTTTTAGGGCTTGGTTTGACCAATTTTGACTGAGGTCCAAAATAGTTTAGAATCCCCCAAAAATATTATTACACGGTTATCTCTCAAATGGGTACCTAAATCCATTTTCAAATTTCAATTCCAAGAAAGTCAACAAAAGTGCATCTGTTAGACCTTGGTTTCACCATCCTTGACTAAGGGCCAAAGTAACTAAAATCTCACCAAAATAGGTGTGCATGCTTATCTATCATATGGGTATCTAAGTTTGCTTTTAAATTTGAACTCTGAGAAAATGGGGGAAAGTCCAACTTTTTAGGCTTTGGTTTCACCAAGTTTAACAGAGGCCCAAAATGGCTCAGAATCCCCCAAAAATCTGCATGTACACTTATATCTCAAATGGTTACTTAAATCCACTTTCAAATTTCAATTTCAAATAAGTTCACAACGGTTCATCTCTTAGATCTTGGTTAGACCAACCTTGACTAAGGGCCAAAATAACTCGAAATCTCACAAAATAGGTGTGCATCATTATCTCTCAAATGTGTATCTAAATATACTTCTAAATTTTAATTCTAAGAAATTGGAAAAAAATCCAATTTTTTAGGTGTTGGTTTGACCAAGTTTGGATGAGGTCCAAAATAACTGGAAATCCCCCAAAAATATACATGCAGGGTTATCTCTCAAATGGGCACCTAAATCCACTTTCAAATTCAATTTTGAGAAAGTCAGAAAAAATGCATCTCTTAGGCGTTGGTTTGACTAACCTTGACTAAGGGATAAAATATCTTGAGATCTCACAAAAATGTGTGCATGCTAATATCTCAAATGGGTATCTAAATCTATTTTTAAGTTTGAATTCTATAAAAATGGGAAAAGGTGCAACTTTTTAGTCCTAGGTTTGACCAAGCTTGACAGAGGTCCAAAATAGCTCAAAATCCTATAAAAATGTGTGTGCACACTCATCTCTCAAATGGGTACCTAAATAGATTTTCAAATTTCAATTTTGACAAAGTTGACAAAAATGCATCTCTTAGACTTTGGTTTGACCAACCTTGACTTAGGCTAAATTAGATTTTGAATCTCACAAAAATGTCCATGCATGTTTACCTTTCAAATGAGCTTTTAAAAATAAAATTTTAAATATCAGTTATGAGAAAGTGACAAAAGTGCAACTTTTTAAGTCTTGGTTAGACCAAGCTTAAATGTGGGCCAAAATAACTCAAAATTCTGCACAAATGTACGTTCACACTTTTCTCTCACATGAGAATCTAAATCTAGTTTCAAATTTCTATTCCAATATGGTGGGAAAAATTGCAACTTTATGAGCCTTGTTTTGACCAAGCTTGATCTAAGGCCAAAGTAGCTTGGAATACCACACAAATGTGCATGCATGCATATCTCTCAAATGAGTTTTAAACCTACTTTCAAACTTCAATTTTGAAAAATTGGACAACATGCAACTATTTAGGGATTTGGTTTGATCAATTTTGATCGAGGGAAAAAATAACTCAAGAACCGACACACATATCCTTGCACATTTATCTTTAAAATGGGTATGTAAATTTACTTTCAATTCTCCATTATGATAAAGTGGGAAGTATGAACACTTCTAGGCCTTAGTTTGAACATCGTTGACTGATGGCTGAAATAACTCGAAATCTCACAAAAATATGCTTGCAACCTTATCTCTCAAATGGAAAAATATACTTTTAAATTTGAATTTTTAGAAATTGGGCAAAAGCGCAACTTTTTAAGCCTTAGTTTGACTAAGCTTGACGGAGGTCCACAATATCTCAAAATCTAGCAAAAATGTTCGTGCATGTTTATCTCTCAAATGGGTCTTTATATCCATTTTCAAATTTCGATTCATAGAAAGTAGACAAAAATGTATTTTTTGGACATTGTTTGGTCAACCTTGATTAAGGGCGAAAATAGGTCAGAATTTTGCAAAAATATTTGTGTAGGCTTAAAAATCGAAGGGTTATCTAAATCTACTTTCTAATATCAATCAAAAGAAAGCAACAAAAGTGCAAATTTTTAAGTAAAATATCAATGCATGCTTATCTCTTAAATGGGTATTTAAATCTACTTTCAATTATCCCTAAACACTTATATCTAAAATGAGAATCTAATTATACTTTCAAATTTCAATTACGAGAAAATGAACAAAAAAATGGACCCTTTGCAGGCCTTGGTTTGACCAAGTTTCACGAACTGCCAAAGTAGCTTGGAATCCCACACAAATGTACATGCACACATATCTCTTAAATGGGTATCTAAATATAATTTCAAATTTCAATTCCAAGAAATTTGACAACATGCAAATTTTTAGGCCTTTGTTTGACCAATATTGACTAAGGGAAAAAACACCTTGAAATCTCACAAAAATATGTGTGCATGCTTATCTCTCAGATGTGTATCAATTCTACTTTTGAATTTCAATTATGAGAAATTGGGCAAAAGTGCAACTTTTGGGGGCTTTGTTTGACCAAGTCTGATGGAGGTCCCAAATAGCTTAGAATCCTACAAAAATGTGGATGCACTCTTATTTTTTAAGTAGATACCTAAATTCATATTCAAATTTCAATTCCCAGAAACCCAAAACAAGTGGAACTCTTAAACCTTGGTTTGACTAACCTTGATTGAGGGTCAAACCAAATTGATATCTTGCAAAAATATGTGTGCATGCATATTTCAACAAATGTATATCTAAATCTACTTTAACATTTCAATTTTGAGAAGCGGACAACATGCAACTTTTTAGGCCTTGGTTTGATCAACCTTGACTAAGAGCCAAAATAGTTTGAAATCTCGCAAAAAAAGGCAGCCAATTATCTCTCAAACAGGTATTTAAATATACTTTTAAATTTGAATTATGATAAATTGGAAAAAGTGCAATCTTTTAGGCCTTGGTTTAACCAAGCTCGATTGGGGATCCAAAATAGCTCAGAATCTCGCAAAAATGTGTGTGCACGCTTAGAACTCAAATGGGTACCTAAATCCACTTTTAAATTTCAATTCCGAAAAAGTGGGTGACATGCAACTTTTTAGTCCTTGGTTTGACCAACCTTAACTAAGGCCCAAACTAGCTCGAAATATCGCAAAAATAATTGTTCATGCTTATCTCTTAATTGGGTATCTATATCTACTTTAAATTTAAATTCAAAGAAATTGAGAAAAAAGTGCAACCTTTTAGCCCTTGGTTTGACCAAGTTTTTCTAAGGTCCAAAATAACTTGAAATCCATCAACACTTTACCTGCACCCTTAACTCTCAAATGGGTACCTAAATCTAGTTTTACATTTCAATTTCGAGAAGGTCGGCAAAAGTGCATTTCTTAGATCTTGGTTTGACCCAGGGAAAATTTTAGGGGCAAAATTTAGCCCACTGGCTAATTTTCTAGGTGTTTTCCCCAAAAAATATTTGTCATTTCCCATATTTTTGAATATTATTCTCCCCAATTCCATTGGATAACAAATTTTTACTTTAAAAATTGCTAAAATTGTCCAAAAACTACATAAAACCCTTAGAAAATTGAAAAATTATAAAAGAATATCGCCAAACATTTTATGGTTGGAATTGTCATAATTAGTAATATTTTCTAAGGTTTGTACACTTTAAAAAAATGTGCATCCTTAAAAATTTCCTTGGTTTGACCAACCTTGACTGAGGGCAAAAAATAGTTGGAAATCTCACAAAAATAGGTGTGCATGCTTATCTCTCAATTGGGTATCTAAATCTACTTTTAAATATGAATTCTCAGAAATTGGTAAAAAGTACGACTTTTTAGGCCTTCGGTTGACCAAGATTGACTTAGGTCCAAAATAGCTTGGAATCTCCAAACATTATTCATTCTAACTTATCTCTAAAATTGGTACCTAAATATACATTTTAATTTCAATTCCAAGAAATTCGACAAAAGTGCATATTTTAGACCTTGGTTTGACCTACCTTGAATAAGGTCCAAACTAGCTTGAAATCTCAAATATTATTGTGAATGATTATGTCTCAAATGTGTATCTAAATCTAATTTTAATTTGAATTTTAAGAAATTTGGAAAAAAACCAATTTTTTAGGCCTTGGTTTGACCAAGTTTTATTGAGCTCGTGAATAAGCTCAGAATTCCCCAAAAGTTTGCATGCAGGCTTATCATTCAAATGGGAACCTAAATCCACTTTCAAATTTAAATTTAAGGAATGCCAACAAAAGTGCATCTAGTAGAGGACACACTCATTATAGATTCAAAGAGGAAGTGCTGGAAAGAGAACCTCAGGATGATGTTTGGGATTAGGTGTGATCTCATGGCTTGGTGTGGTTCAAAAAGACCTTCCTCATAAGGAGGAATAGTCATGATGATGTTGTAGAATTTTCTCATAAGGAGGAACATTGATGATAATGCTGTAGACTTTCCTCATAAGGAGGAATAATGATGATGTAGACCCTCCTCGAAAGGGGGAGCAAGTTGATGATGTTGTAGACCTTCCTCATAAGGAGGAAAATTTATGATGATGTTTTAGAATTTCCTCATAAGGAGGAACATTGATGATGTAGACCATCCTCGAAAGGGGGAGCAGGTTGATGATGTTATAGACCTTCCTCTTAAGGAGGAACAGTGATGATGATCCTGTAGAATTTCCTCGTAATGAGGAACAATGATGATGTAAACCCTCCTCGAAAGGGGGAACTCTTTGATGATGTTGTAGTGGGATTGTATCATCCCTAGACATTAGTACTAATGTGATCCACAAACTTCTATCTCCATGTTGTAGTGGGATTGTATCGTCCCTGGACATTAGTCCTAAAGTTATCTGCAGACTTATGTCTCCATGTTGAAGTGGGATTGTATAATCAATGGACATTAGTCCTAAAGTGATCCGCAGAATTCTATCTCTGTGTTGCAGTGGGGTTGTATCGTCCTTGGACATTAGTCCTAAAGTGGTCCATAGACTTTTGTCTCCGTGACGTGGTAGGATTTCATCATCCTTGGACTTATGTCCTAAAGTGATAGGGGTTTATCATCCCGTAATTGGATCAAGTGAGGATTGCATCGTCCTTGGACTTATGTCCTAAATTGATAGGGGTTAATCATCCCATAATTGGATCAGGTGAGGAGTGCATCGTCCTTGGAATTATGTACTAAAGTGATAGGCGTTGATCATCCTGTAATTGGATTAGGTGAATAATGCATCGTCCTTGGAATTATGTCCTAAAGTGATAGGGGTTGATCATCCCATAATTGGATCAGGTGAGGATTGCATCATCCTTGGAATTATGTCCTAAAGTGATAGGGGCTGATCATCCCATAATTGGATCAAGTGAGGATTGCATCGTCCTTGGAATTATTTACTAAAGTGATAGGGAATGATCATCCCATAATTGGATCATGTTTGGATTGCATCGTCCTTGGACTTATGTCTTAAAGTGATAGAATTTGATCATCCTGTAATTGATCCGCATACTTTTCTCTTTGTGACAGGATTGTATCATTCTTGGATTTATGTCCTAAAGTGAAAGGGATTGATCATCCCGTAATTGGATCATGTGTGTTTCAAGTTTAGTATTTTCATATTGATGTTGGAAGGTTCAGTATTTTCATACTTATGATATGGAGGTTCAATATTTCTACACTAATGATGATGAGGTAGTTTCAGTATTTCTATATTGATATTGATGATGATGTTGCTTCAAAATTTGTATGTTTATGTTGATGATGTGGTTGTGGTACCAACACCTTGTGTTGATGATGCTGATGTGATTGTGGTCCCAACATATCTATGTTGATAATGATAAATTGGTAAACGGGTATCTAAATATACTTTTAAATTTGAATTATGATAAATTGGTAAAAGTGAAACCTTTTAGGCCTTGGTTTAACCAAGCTCGATTGAGATCCAAAATAGCTTGGAATCTCGGAAAAATGTGTGTACGTGCTTAGAACTCAAATGGGTACCTAAATCCAGTTTTAAATTTCAATTCCGAAAAAGTGGGTGACATGCAACTTTTTAGGCCTTGGTTTGACCAACCTTAACTAAGGCCCAAACTAGCTCGAAATCTCGCAAAGATAATTGTTCATGCTTATCTCTTAATTGGGTATCTATATCTACTTTTAATTTAAATTCAAAGAAATTGAGAAAAAAGTGCAACCTTTTAGCCTTTGGTTTGACCAAGTTTGTCTAAGGTCCAAAATAACTTGAAATCCATCAACACTTTACCTGCACCCTTAACTCTCAAATGAGTACCAAAATCTAGTTTTACATTTAAATTTCGAGAAGGTCGACAAAAGTGCATTTCTTAGATCTTCGTTTGACCCATGGAAAATTTGAGGGGAAAAGTTTAGCCCACGGGATAATTTTCTAGGTGTTTTCCCCAAAAAATATTCAGCATTTCCCATATTTTTGAAGATGATTCTCCCCAATTCCATAGGATTACAAATTTTTACTTTAAAAATTGCCAAAATTGTCCAAAAACTACATAAAACCCTTAGAAAATTGAAAAATTATAAAAGAATATCGCCAAACATTTTATGGCTGGAATTGTCATAATCAGTAAGATTTTCTAAGGTTTGTACACTTTAAAAAAATATGCATCCTTAAAAATTTCCTTGGTTTGATCAACCTTGACTGAGGGAAAAAAATAGTTGGAAATCTCACAAAAATAGATGTGCATGCTTATCTCTCAATTGGGTATCTAAATCTACTTTTAACTATGAATTCTCAGAAATTGGTAAAAAGTGCAACTTTTTAGGCCTTGGGTTGACCAAGATTGACTGAGGTCCAAAATAGCTCGGAATCTCCAAACATTATTCATTCTAACTTATCTCTAAAATGGGTATCTAAATATACATTTTAATTTCAATTCCAAGAAATTCAACAAAAGTGCATATCTTAGACCTTGGTTTGACCTACCTTGACTGAGGTCCAAACTAGCTCGAAATATCAAATATTGTTGTGCATGATTATGTCTCAAATGTGTATATAAATCTAATTTTAATTTGAATTTTGAGAAATTTGGAAAAAAACCAATTTTTAAGCCCTTGGTTTGACCAAGTTTTATTGAGCTCGAGAATAAGCTCGGAATCCCCCAAAAATTTGCATGCAGGCTTATCATTCAAATGGGAACCTAAATCCACTTTCAAATTTAAGTTTAAGGAATGTCGACAAAAGTGCATCTAGTATAGGACACACTCATTATAGATGCAAAGAGGAAGTTCTAGAAAGAGCACCTTAGGACGATGTTTGGGATTAGGTGTGATCTCATGGATTGGTGTGGTTCGAAAAGACCTTCCTCGTAAGGAGGAATAGTCATGATGATATTGTAGACTTTCCTCATAAGGAGGAACATTGATGATGATGTTGTAGAATTTCCTCGTAAGGAGGAACAATGATGATGTAGACCCTCCTCGAAAGGGGGAGCAAGTTGATGATGTTGTAGACCTTCCTCATAAGGAGGAAAATTTATGATGATGTTTTAGATTTTCCTCGTAGGGAGGAACATTGAGGATGTATACCATCCTTGAAAGGGGGAGCAGGTTGATGATGTTATAGACCTTCCTCTTAAGGAGGAACAGTGATGATGATTCTGTAGAATTTCCTCATAATGAGGAACAATAATGATGTAAACCCTCCTCGAAAGGGGGAGCAGTTTGATGATGTTGCAGTGGGATTGTATCATCCCTAGACATTAGTAGTAATGTGATCCACAAAATTCTATCTCCATGTTTTAGTTGGATTGTATCATCCCTGGGCATTAGTCCTAAAGTGATCTGCAGACTTATGTCTCCATGTTGAAGTGGGATTGTATAATCAATGGAAATTAGTCCTAAAGTGATCAGTAGAATTCTATCTCTGTGTTGCAGTGGGGTTGTATCATCCCTGGACATTAGTCCTAAAGTGATCCATAGACTTTTGTCTCCGTGTGGTGGTAGGATTTCATCATCCTTCGACTTATGTCCTAAAGTGATAGGGGTTTATCATCCCGTAATTGGATCAATTGAGGATTGCATCGTCCTTGGAATTATGTCCTAAATTGATAGGGGTTGATCATCCCATAATTGGATCAGGTGAGGATTGCATCATCCTTGGAATTATGTACTAAAGTGATAGGGGTTGATCATCCCGTAATTGGATTAGGTGAATAGTGCATCATCCTTGGAATTATGTCCTAAAGTGATAGGGCTTGATCATCCCATAATTGGATCAGGTAAGGATTGCATCATCCTTGGAATTATGTCCTAAAGTGATAGGGGTTGATAATCCCATAATTGGATCAAGTGAGGATTGCATCGTCCTTGGAATTATTTACTAAAGTGATAGAGAATGATCATCCCATAATTGGATCATGTTTGGATTGCATCGTCCTTGGACTTATGTCTTAAAGTGATAGAATTTGATCATCCCGTAATTCATCCACATACTTTTCTCTCGGTGACAGGATTGTATCATCCTTGGATTTATGTCCTAAAGTGAAAGGGATGGATCATCCCGTAATTGGATCATGTGTGTTGCAATTTTAGTATTTTCATATTGATGTTGGAAGGTTCAGTATTTTCATACTTATGATATGGCAGGTTCAATATTTCTACACTAATGATGATGAGGTAGTTTCAGTATTTCTATATTGATATTGACGATGATGTTGCTTCAACATTTGTATGTTGATGTTGATAATGTGGTTGTGGTACCAACACCTTGTGTTGATGATGCTGATGTGATTGTGGTCCCAACATATCTATGTTGATAATGATAAATTGGTAAACGGGTATCTAAATATACTTTTGAATTTGAATTATGATAAATTGGTAAAAGTGCAACCTTTTAGGCCTTGGTTTAACCAAGCTCGATTCAGATCCAAAATAACTCGGAATCTCGCAAAAATGTGTGTGCACGGTTAGAAATCAAATGGGTACCTAAATCCACTTTTAAATTTCAATTCCGAAAAAGTGGGTGACGTGCAAATTTTTAGGCCCTGGTTTGACCAACCTTAACTAAGGCCCAAACTAACTTGAAATATCACAAAAATAATTGTTCATGCTTATCTCTTAATTGGGTATCTATATCTACTTTTAATTTAAATTCAAAGAAATTGAGAAAAAAGTGCAACCTTTTAGCCCTTGGTTTGACCAAGTTTGTCTAAGGTCCAAAATAACTTGAAATCCATCAACACTTTACCTGCACCCTTAACTCTCAAATGGGTACCTAAATCTAGTTTTACATTTCAATTTCGAGAAGGTCGACAAAAGTGCATTTCTTAGATCTTGGTTTGACCCAGGGAAAATTTTAGGGGCAAAATGTATCCCACGGGCTAATTTTCTAGGTGTTTTCCCCAAAAAATATTCATCATTTCCCATATTTTTGAAGATGATTCTCCCCAATTCCATAGGATTACAAATTTTTACTTTAAAAATTGCTAAAATTGTCCAAAAACTACATAAAACCCTTATAAAATTGAAAAATTATAAAAGAATATCGCCAAACATTTTATGGCTGGAATTGTCATAATTAGTAAGATTTTATAAGGTTTGTACACTTTAAAAAAATATGCATCCTTAAAAATTTCCTTGGTTTGACCAACCTTGACTGAGGGCAAAAAATAGTTGGAAATCTCACAAAAATAGATGTGCATGCTTATCTCTTAATTGGGTATCTAAATCTACTTTTAAATATGAATTCTCAGAAATTGGTAAAAAGTGCAACTTGTTAGGCCTTGGGTTGACCAAGATTGACTGAGTTCCAAAATAGCTTGGAATCTCCAAACATCATTCATTCTAACTTATCTCTAAAATGGGTACCTAAATATACATTTTAATTTCAATTCCAAGAAATTCGACAAAAGTGCATATTTTAGACCTTGGTTTGACCTACCTTGATTGAGGTCCAAACTAGCTCGAAATCTCAAATATTGTTGTGCATGATTATGTCTCAAATGTGTATCTAAATCTAATTTTAATTTGAATTTTGAGAAATTTGGAAAAAAACTAATTTTTTAGGCCTTGGTTTGACCAAGTTTTATTAAGCTCGAGAATAAGCTCGGAATCCCCAGAAATTCGCATGCAGGCTTATCATTCAAATGGGAACCTAAATCCAATTTCAAATTTAAATTTAAGGAATGCCGACAAAAGTGCATCTAGTAGAGGACACACTCACTATAGATGCAAAGAGGAAGTTCTAGAAAGAGCACCTCAGGATGATGTTTGGGATTAGGTGTGATCTCATGGCTTGGTGTTGTTTGAAAAGACCTTCCTCGTAAGGAGGAATAGTCATGATGATGTTGTAGACTTTCCTCATAAGGAGGAACATTGATGATGATGCTGTAGACTTTCCTCGTAAGGAGGAACAATGATGATGTAGACCTTCCTCGAAAGGGGGAGCAAGTTGTTGATGTTGTAGACCTTCCTCATAAGGAGGAAAATCTATGATGATGTTTTAGAATTTCCTCGTAAGGAGGAACATTGATGATGTAGACCATCCTCGAAAGGGGGAGCAGGTTGATGATGTTATAGACCTTCCTCTTAAGGAGGAACAATGATGATGATCCTGTAGAATTTCCTCGTAATGAGGAACAGTGATGATGTAGACCCTCCTCGAAAGGGGGAGCAGTTTCATGATGTTGCAGTGGGATTGTATCATCCCTAGACATTAGTACTAATGTGATCCACAAAATTATATCTCCATGTTGTAGTGGGATTGTATCATCCCTAGACATTAGTCCTAAACTGATCTATAGACTTATGTCTACATGTTGAAGTGGGACTGTATAATCAATGGAAATTAGTCCTAAAGTGATCCGCAGAATTCTATCTCTGTGTTGCAGTGGGGTTGTATCATCCTTGGACATTAGTCCTAAAGTGATCCATAGACTTTTGTCTCCGTGAGGTGGTAGGATTTCATCATCCTTGGAATTATGTCCTAAAGTGATAGGGGTTTATCATCCCGTAATTGGATCAAGTGAGGATTGCATCGTCCTTGGACTTATGTCCTAAATTGATAGGGGTTGATCATCCCATAATTGGATCAAGTGAGGATTGCATCGTCCTTATAATTATTTACTAAAGTGATAGGGGTTGATCATCCCGTAATTGGATTAGGTGAATAGTGAAAATTCCTTGGAATTATGTCCTGAAGTGATAGGGGTTGATCATCCTGTAATTGGATCAGGTGAGGATTGAATCATCATTGGAATTATGTCCTAAAGTGATAGGGGTGGATCATCCCATAATTGGATCAAGTGAGGATTGCATCGTCCTTGGAATTATTTACTAAAGTGATAGGGAATGATCATCCCATAATTGGATCATGTTTGGATTGCATCGTCCTTGGACTTATGTCTTAAAGTGATAGAATTTGATCATCCAGTAATTGATCCGCATACTTTTCTCTTTGTGACAGGATTGTATCATCCCTGGATTTATGTCCTAAAGTGAAAGGGATTGATCATCCCATAATTGGATCATGTGTGTTGCAAGTTTAGTATTTTCATATTAATGTTGGAAGGTTCAGTATTTTCATACTGATGATATGGCAGGTTTAATATTTCTACACTAATGATGATGAGGTAGTTTCAGTATTTCTATATTGATATTGATGATGATGTTGCTTCAACATTTGTATTTTGATGTTGATGATGTGATTGTGGCACCAACACCTTGTGTTGATGATGCTGATGTGATTGTGGTCCCAACATATCTATGTTGATAATGATAAATTGGTAAATGAGTATCTAAATATACTTTTAAATTTGAATTATGATAAATTGGTAAAAGTGAAACCTTTTAGGCCTTGGTTTGACCAACCTTAACTAAGGCCCAAACTAGCTCGAAGTCTTGCAAAAATAATTGTTCATGCTTATCTCTTAATTGGGTATCTATATATACTTTTAATTTAAATTCAAAGAAATTGAGAAAAAGTGCAACCTTTTAGACCTTGGTTTGACCAAGTTTGTCTAAGATCCAAAATAACTTGAAATCCATCAACACTTTACCTGCACCCTTAACTCTCAAATGGGTACATACATCTAGTTTTACATTTCAATTTTGAGAAGGTTGACAAAAGTGCATTTCTTAGATATTGGTTTGACCCAGGGAAAATTTTAGCGGAAAAATTTATCCCACGGGATAATTTTATAGGTGTTTTCCCCAAAACATATTCGTCATTTCCCATATTTTTGAAGATGATTCTCCCCAATTCCATAGGATTACAAATTTTTACTTTAAAAATTGCTAAAATTGTCCAAAAACTACATAAAACCCTTAGAAAATTGAAAATTTTTAAAAGAATATGGCCAAACATTTTATGGCTGGAATTGTCATAATTAGTAAGATTTTCTAAGGTTTGTACACTTTAAAAAATATGCATCCTTAAAAATTTCCTTGGTTTGACCAACCTTGACTGAGGGAAAAAAATAGTTGGAAATCTCACAAAAATAGATGTGCATGCTTATCTCTCAATTGGGTATCTAAATATACTTTTAAATATGAATTCTCAGAAATTGGTAAAAAGTGCAACTTTTTAGGCCTTGGGTTGACCAAGATTGACTGAGGTCCAAAATAGCTTGGAATCTCCAAACATTATTCATTCTGACTTATCTCTAAAATGGGTATCTAAATATAAATTTTAATTTCAATTCCAAGAAATTCGACAAAAGTGCATATTTTAGACCTTGGTTTGACCTACCTTGACTGAGGTCCAAACTAGCTCGAAATCTCAAATATTGTTGTGCATGATTATGTCTCAAATGTGTATCTAAATCTAATTTTAATTTGAATTTTGAGAAATTTGGAAAAAAACCAATTTTTAGGCCTTGGTTTGACCAAGTTTTATTTAGCTCGAGAATAAGCTTGGAATCCCCCAAAAATTTGCATGCAGCCTTATCATTCAAATGGGAACCTAAATCCACTCTCAAATTTAAATTTAAGGAATGCCAACAAAAGTGCATCTAGTAGACCTTGGTTTGACCAACCTTAACTGAGGGCCAAAATAGCTCGAAATATCACAAAAATATGTGTGTACAATTATCTCTCAAATCGGCATCTGAATTTTAAGAAATGGGGAAAAGTGCAACTTTGTAGGCATTGGTTTGACCAAGTTTGGATGAGGTCCAAAATAGCTTGGAATCCCCAAAAAATTGGCATGCACACTTATCTCTCAAATGGGTACCTAAATTCACTTTCAAATTTCAATTCCAAGAAAATCGACAAAATTGTATCTCTTAGACCTTGGTTTAACCAACCTTAACTAAGGTCCAAAATAACTCAAAATCTCACAAAAATAGGTGTGCATGCTTACCTCAATGTAGTTTGGAATACCACACAAATATGTATGCATGCATTTCTCTCAAATGGGTATCTAAGTATACTTTTACATTTCAATTCCACGAAAGTGGACAACATGCAACTCTTTAAGGAATGGGTTGGTCCAACCTTGATCGAGGGAAAAAATAGCTTAGAAACCAACACACATATCCCTGCATTCTTATCTCTAAAATGGGTATGTAAATTTACCTTCAATTTTCCATTACAATAAAGTGGGAAGTATGAACCTTTTTAGGCCTTAGTTTGAACAACATTGACTAATAATGAAATAGCTTGGATCTCAAAAAAATATGCATGCACACTTACATCTCAAAATGGTATCAAAATCAACTTTTAAATTTGAATTTTGAGAAATTGGACAAAAGTGCAACATTTTAAGCCTTGGTTTGATCAAGATTGATGAAGGTCCAAAATAGTTTGAAATTCAGGAAAAATGTGTCTTGATGTAAATCTCTCAAATTTTATTTAAATCCACTTAGAAAGTTTAATTCCCAGAAAGTTGGCAAAAGTGCATTTTTAAGGCCTTGGTTTGAACAACCTTGACTAAGGGTCGAAATAGGTTGGAATTTCACAAAACTATGTGTGAATGCTTAACATCAAAAGGTATATCGAAACTACTTTCTAATACCAATCATAAGAAAGTGGAAAAAGTGCAACTTTTTAAGTCTTGGTTAGAGCAAGAAGTTAACGGAGGGACAAAATAACTCAGAATCCTTCAAAAATCTATGTTTTCTCTTATCTCTCAAATGGATATTCAAATCGACTTTTAAATTTTAATTTCGAAAAAGTGAGAAAAGTGTAACTTTATCGGTCTTGGTTTGAACAAGATCCATGTAAGGCCAAAGTAACTTGGAATACCACACAAATGTGCATGCTTGCATACCTCTGAAAACAATATTTAAATATACTTTTAAATTTTAATTTTGAGAAAGTGGGAAACATGCAACTATTTAGGCCTTATCTTGATTTAGGAGAAAAAAATGATCATAATCAAACACAAATGAATGTTCATGCTTATCTCTTAAATGAGTATCTAAATCTACTTTCAAATTTAAATTTCAAGAAAGTGGGCAGTATCCCATTTCCAGTCCTTGGTTTGACTAATGGTGATTGGGGTTTGAAATAAATCAAAATCTTACATAAATATTGATCCACTCAGCAGTTGGCATGTTGTTGAAATTCAACAAAGTTTATCACTTCGACTAATTCGACACAACTGACTTCGACAGGTTCATTATCAGCTTCTACAAGTCCGAACCTCTACACAATTGACTTCAAAAACCTCGACAGGTTTAGCTCTCAACATACAACATCTTGGAATGCCTTGTCGGCACTAAAGAATGTTGAACATCGTCAAATTGTATCTTTGTATTCCAGTCGTTTGCGATGGTTGAACTTTCGAACCGTTATAAATTCTCATGTAATTGAACATAACGAGTAGTCACCCAAGCGTCTCAACATTCTATATAAACATGTACACTATTTTAACAATCAACCAACCTTCATGGAGAAGAAGTAATCATAGAAATTGGTTTGAATTCTTGCATATTGTCTATGCGCATACTTTCTTTTGATCTAGTATATTTCCTGCTTTACCTAATCTTTTTATGATTCTTCCATAACAATGCTCGGCCCCTTCAGTCGAACTATTGTCCCCAACGTGCACTTGGGCATGACCTAAATCATTGGTATTAGAGCTTGATCTTGTTCAAATATTGAGTTACATTAGCACTTCCATCGAATTTGTTTAACTTATGTATGTTCAAACATGCTCACAAAATCAACAACACAAGCATACACTATCTTCGACTTCAGAAAAGATGGTCGAAGAAGTAGACAATAGACATGCAACTGACGAGATAGAGCAAGCCATAGAAAAAGCAATAGCTCATCAGGGAACTGAAATGTTTACCCAGTTCAAGGATATTCTCATGAGATTCGCTTCGACATCTGGAGAATCCTCGACAAGACCCCACTCCGATAAAATCAGCCCCTTCAAAGTGAAAATGAATCTAAACATACTGAATCTTAAAGGAAATATTAACGTGGAATGAGTCAACAATTGGGTACAACAACTAGAATCGTACTTCTCCATGAATCAACTCTCTGAAGTAGAAAATATCACCATTTCATCCTTGAAAATGTCAACCTACGTACACTGCTGGTGGGATAATTTATCGACAAAGATGGAAAAAGAAGGAGACCCCATAGACACATGGGGAAAATTTGTTGAGTACGTTTGCAAGGAGTTTTACCTGCCCAAGTATCTTGAATAGCAGTATAAGAAGTGGCAACAACTAAGGAAATGGAAAAAACAGTCTGTGCAGAGTTACACTGACGAGTTTTATCGACTCATGGCTATACTTGGAGTCCAATAAGAAGATAAATTAACTGTCCTAAAGTATGTCAGTGGTTTATCCCCGTACATTCAGCAATAGATGGAGTTTCTGGCTGTCAGTACGCTTGTGGATGCATTTCATTACCCCACCAAGCTTGAGGCTAAACAAAAAGGAAAAGCACATTTCGTGAACAATCCAATAGGTTGAACATATGACAAGAAGTCATCAGTTGAATCCAACATCTCAAAGCACACTTCTCATCCGAATCTGCAAAATGCTGGTTATCGTAAGAAGCATTTTCAGAAATACAAGAAGGATCGCAATAAACAAGCTCCTATCGAGAAATGGTGCGATTATCATAAATCAACTTGGCATGATACGTCATAATGCAAAGCTTGGAAGACATTTTTGGAAAAAAATTTGACCTCTGACTTGTCCAACAAAAACCTAGTAGAATATGAGCTAGAATCATCGACCCTCTTGGTTTCGACATCAACCACTCTAACTGCCTCGAATATCATCGATGAAGAGGATTGAGAACGCCTATTACATACACAAATATAGGTTCATAAAAATCCATTACATCTGATTGTGGATAATGGTAGCCAGAAGAACTTCATTTCTGAATATCTTGGTAAGAAATTAGGTCTTGTCACTACCCCACATCCTCATCCTTACAACATCGGTTGGATGAAGGATGGACAGGAATGAAGGATCACTCGCCAATGTAGACTCACCTACTTCATTAAGAATTTTGAATATGAAGTACTTTGTGACGTGGCACTATTTTTCATTGTCGACGCCCTCTTTGGGAAACCTTACTTGTGGGATTGACACGGTACATATCATTCATGACCAGAGAAAGTGATTGTAAAAATTCGAAACCAATGGTATGACATACCAGAGTGACAAACCACATCAACGGTTGCTATGATATCTACCAAACAAACAAAGAAGATTATCAACCATTCTCAAAAATTCGCATTGATTGTGATAAAGCCTCGGAATTCCAGAAAGAATACAACAATGAGTTGAATCACTGACCAACGCAGCTCTCAAAAATAGAAACAAATCGACCATATTCTCGATGAATATCGGAACATATTCACAGAGGAAAACAGAGTACCTCTGCATTGTCAAGTAAAGCACTCCATCAAACTTATTCCTGGTTCTTCATTACCTAACGCATATGTTTACATAAGATCCATTCTTGAGAACAAAGAGATTCGTAGGAAAATCTAGTATTTGATCAACAAAGGTCACATCCACCCCAACTCTTCTCCTTGTGGAAGTCCAGTCATCCTAGTTCCAAAGGAAGATGGGAATTGGTGCATGTGCATCAAATATCATGCTCTCAACAAGATTTCAGTAAAGAACAGATACCCTCTTCCACAGATTGATGAACTCATCGACAGTCTGAAAGGTGCTAAGTTCTTTACGAAGCTTGACCTTAAATTGGGATATCATCGAATTCCGATCTATTTCATTGATGTATGGAAAATGACTTTCAAGACCAAGGAATGATTGTTTGAATGGTTAGTCATGCCTTTCGGCTTAACCAATGCACCTGCAACCGTCATGAGATATATGGATGGCCTTCTATGACCTTTCATCGCCAAGTGTGTTATTGTCTATCTCGATGATATTTTGATTTCCAGTTGATCATGGGAAGAACATTTCAAAAAACTTCGACAAGTCTTCGACACTCTCCAAAAACATCAAGTGTATCGGACATGGACAAATGCTCATTTGCGATGACCAACATCAAATATTTGGGGTATGTAATTCACTCTGCAGGCATTCATGTCGACCCAAAAAAAGTACAGAACCTCAAATATTGGCCCATTCCTCAAAATATTAACGAACTGATAAGTTTTCTTAGTTTGGCAAATTTCTATCGATGGTTCATACTTGGCTTCAGCCACATCACATGGATTTTGAACCAGTTGACTAAAGGAAATGGGAAATCTGTCTTCAAATGGACACTGACACAACAACAAGCTTTTGAACAACTCTAAAACAAGCTTTGTACTGCACCAGTATTTGTGTTACTTGATTTGTATCAGTGATTTGAGATTGAGAGAAACACATTGGACTATGCCCTTGACGCAGTGATCACTCAGTTAGGTTACCCAATCGTGTTTCATTCTAAAACTTTCAACAAAACTATTAGAAGGTATCTGACGTATGAAAAATAATTGTGTGCCATTGTGCAAGCTCTTAAACAATGGAGACACTACATTCTTAGCAAGGAAATGATCATTCTCACTAACCATAATCCTTTATAGCTCACCCCATCCCAGTCGAAACTACAAACAACTTGACAACTCAAGTGGATTAATTACCTACAACGATTTCAGTTGGTAAAAAGTATCGGAAAGGAAAATCCAATGCCATGGCTAATTGTCTGGGCCAACCATCCATTACTTTATTTTTTACAGTGATGAGTTTGCAGGGTTACAACACCACTACTTGGAAACAATTTTATTTGCTAGACTTTGACTTATCTGCAATATATCAACAAATTCACATCGACACGATGTCTACTACCGACTACTTCCTGAAGGACACCTTGCTATACAATCTTGGACAACTTTGTGTACCGACCAGTGAGCGCTGACAGAAGCTCATTTGGGACACGCACTACAACAAGACTGCAGGACATTTTGGAGTCACAAAAACACTTGTTATCCTCCAAAAGTATTTTAACTGGCCTTCAATTAAATATGATTTCAACAAGTACATTTGATCGTGTGTAGTTTGTGCCATTTCTAAACCGTCGAATCAATGAAAAGGACTGTACACACCCCTTCTAGTTCTTAGTCGATCATGGGAATCCATTTCTATGGACTACTTGACAGGATATCCCACTACCAAACATCAACATGACACGATCTTAGTAGTAGTCGACATATTTTCCAAGATGGCTATACTCATACCATCTAAGAAGACTATGATAGCGCAACAGACTGCTTAGCTCTTCTTCAAACATGTCTAGAAACATTATGGCCTTCCAACAACTATTATCTTTGACGAAGATGCCATATTTTTCAGCAACTTTTGGAAAAATATCTGGCAATAGCTCGACATGAGACTTTATTTATCGATGGCCTTCCCTCCTTAGACAAATAGACAGACGGAAGTCATAAATCGCTTGGTAGTAAAATTTCTTTGCATGTACAACCACAAGCATCATCGAACATGGGATGATAGTCTCCCATACATTCAACACAACTACAATCGTTCTCAACATAGTTCTATGGTAAATATCCAATTTGACATCTATTATGGATTTCAACCCTCAGTGGCTATCGACTTGATCAGTTCCTCGACACAGTCGAATGACACCGAATTCGAAGGATGAGAAGTTGAGAAATCATTGAAGTTCAAAGATCAAATATCCAACATCCAAAATCAAGAACATGAAATGTTGTATCAAGCTAATAAAAAATGTAAGGCCCGACACGACATGCATCGTATTCCTCACTCATTCCAAATTGGGTATTAGTTTTGGTTACATCTAAAGAAGGAGTTCTTCATTGTCCCATATAGAAAGTTGAAACCTTTGCGATATGGTTCATACAATATACTTAAAGATATTTGAGAAAATGTTTTTCAGCTCTACATTCCTGTATTCCTTAACCTACATCCAGTCTTTAATGTAGACTTACTTTCCCATACCATGCACCATTGTTGGAATAGAACGACTTTCAAACAACAGAACCCGAATACATCCATCTAGATGTTTAGGAACCTCTTCTTTGTGACACCATTGTGGGACGATGCATCATACAAGGACGAACCCCATTCCCTTGTTTCAAGTGGATAAAGTTGGACAGCTTCCCATGCAAGGAAAGTGGTACTCTGATACTAAATTAACCACCAATTTCCCCACCTAAACGAGCACACAATGCATACCATTGTTTCTTAAGGAGGAATTATCCACTCAACAGTTTGAATGTTGTCAAACTTTGACAAAGCTTAGCACTTCAAATACCTCGACACAAAAAACTTCGATAGTTTCAAAATCGGCTTCGACAAGTCCAAACCTTGACAACCTCAACCAATTTCACATTGAACATACAACATGTTGACATGCCTTGTCGGCACCGACGACTATCGAACATCAACATATTGTCTCTCTATCTTCGAGTCATTTGTAACGGTTGAACTTCCAAACCATTGTAACTTCTCTTATAACTGAACATAATGGGTAGTCACCCAAGCATCTCAACATTCTATATAAACATGCACACTATTGTAACAATCAATGAACCTTAATGGAGAAGAAGTAATAATAGAAATTGGTTTGAATTCTTGCATATTGTCTGTGTGCATACTCTCTGTCGATCTAGTATATAAACCACTTTACCTAGTATTTTTATGCTTTTGCCATAACAGTGCTCGACTCCTTCAGTTGAACTGTTGTCCCTAGTGTGCACCTGGGAACATCCTGGATCAAATGTGCTTGCACACTCATCTCCTAAATGGGTATCTAAATCTACATTCAAATTTCAATTTTGACAAATTAGGAGAAAGTGAAACATTTTCGGATTTTTTTAAACCAAGCTTAAAGGAATACCAAAATATCTCAAAAATTTGCTTGACCACTTATCTCTCAAATGGGAATCTAAAAATACTTTCAAATTTCAATTATGAGAAAATGGACGAAAATGCAATTTTACAGGCCTTAGTTTCACCAAGCTTGACGAAATTTCAAAATAGCTCGAAATCCCACACAAATGTGCATGCACACATATCTTTCAAATGTGTATCTAAATCTATTTTAAAATTTCAATTCTAAGAAAGGGGACAACATGCAACTTTTTAGAACTTGGTTTGAACAACATTGACTAGAGGAGAAAATACCTTCAATTTTGAGAAATTAGGGGAAATTTAAACTTTCTAGGATTTTGTTTGACCAAGCTTGATGGAGGTCTAACTTAGATTTAAATATTCCAGAAATGTGCATGCACCCTTATCTCTCAAATAGGTTCTTAAACCGACT
The DNA here is from genome assembly GCA_001517045.1 of Pseudotsuga menziesii. NCBI lineage: Eukaryota > Viridiplantae > Streptophyta > Pinopsida > Pinales > Pinaceae > Pseudotsuga > Pseudotsuga menziesii. The sequence goes on along the minus strand of LPNX010312898.1, from coordinate 34,062 downwards.
TTCAATTTTTAACTCATCCAAGCTCGATTGAGGTCCAAAATAGCTCAAAATCCGGCAAAAATTTGCATGCACACCTAAATCCACTTTTAAATTTCTATTTCGAGAAAGTTGGAAGCATGCAACTCTTTATGCCTTGGTTTGACCGCCCTTGATTGCAGGCTAAAATAACTTGAAATCTTACAAAATAGGTGTGCATGCTTTTCTCTAAATTGGTATCTATATCTACTTTTAAATTTGAATTATGGAAAATTGGGAAAAGTTCAACTTTTTAGGTATTGAATTTACCAAGTTTGACTAAGGTCCAAAATATCTCGAAATCTCCCAAAAATATCCTTCTATGCTCATCTCTCGAAGGGTACCTAAATCCACTTTTAAATTTCAATTTGGAGAAAGTCGACAAAAGTGCATTTCTTAGACCCTGGTTTGACCAATATTTACTGAGGGCTAGAATAACTTTCAGTCTCAAAAAAATAGGTGGGCATGCTTATCTGTCAAATGGGCATCTAAATCTACTTTTGAGTTTGAATTCTAAAAATTCTGCATGTAGGCTTATCTCTCAAATTGGGACGAAAATCTGCATGCATGATTATATCTCAAATTTGTACCAATCTTGACTAAGGGCGAAAATATTTCGTAATCTTGCAAAAATACTTGTGCACACTAATATTTTAAATGGATATCTAAATTTAATTTTAAATTTGAATTCTAAGAAATTGGGAAAAATCACAAATTTTTAGTCTTAGTTTTGACCAAGCCTTATGGGAATACAACACAGCCTTGAGGGTCAAAACAACATGACCAAGCTCGACTGAGCTCCAAAGTAGATCAGAATTTGGAAAAATATTTGCATGCATTCTTTTCTATTTAATGCATACCTAAATCCACTTTTAAATTTATATTATGAGAAAGTGGGAAGCATGCAACTTTTTAGGCCTTGGTTTGACTTGCCTTCATTTCGGGCTAAAATGGTATGAAATATCGCAAAAATAGGTGTCCATGCTTTTCTCTAAATTGGGTATTATAATGAATTTAAAATTTGAATTATGGGAAATTGGGAAAAGTGCAACGTTTTAGGTCTTGAATTGACCAAGTTTGCATGAGGTCCAAAATAGCTCAAAACCCCTCAAAAGTCTCCTTACAAACTTATATTTCAAAGGGTACCTAAATCCACTTTCAAATTTCAATTTAGAGAAATTCGACAAAAGTGCATTTCTTAGACCCTGGTTTGAACAACCTTTAATGAGGGCCAAAGTAACTTTAAATCTCACAAAAGTAGGTGGGCATGCTTATTTGTCAAATGGGTATCTAAATCTACTTCTAAATTTGAATTCTAAAAAATATGCTTACATGATTATCTCTCAAATCGGTACCAAAATATGCATGCAGGCTTATCTCTCAAATTGGTACCAATCTTGACTAAGGGACAAAATATTCTGGAATATTGAAAAAATACGCGTGCATACTAACCTTCCAAATGGATATGTAAATTTAAAAAATTTGAATTCTAAGAAATTGGGCAAAAGTGCAGCCTTTTAGTATTAGGTTTGACTAAGCTTGATGTACATCCAAAATAGATTGAAATCTCGCAAAAATGTGCGTGCTCACTTATTTCTCAATTGGGTGAGCAAATACATTTTGAAATTTCAATCAAGAAAGCCAACAAAAATACATATCTTATACTTTAGTTTGGACAACTTTAACCTAGGACAAAATAACTCAGAATTTTGGAAAAGTGTGCATACACGTTTTATCTTTCAAATGATTTTCTAAATCTAATTTCAAATATGAATTACGAGAAAGTGGCAAAAGTGTATTTTTTTATGTCTTAGTTAGACTAACCATGATGGTGGACCAATTTAACTCAAAACCTTTCACAAATCAACATTCACACTTATCTCTCAAACGAGTATCTAAATCTACTTTCAAATTTCAATTATGAGAAAGTGGGTAAAAGTGCAAGTTTATGGCCTTGGTTTGACCAAGCTTGATCTACGGCCAAAGTAGTTTGGAATACCACACAAATGTGCATGCATGTATATATTTCAAATGGGTATCTAAATATACTTTTAAATTCCAATTTCGAGAAAGTGGGCAACATGAAACTATTTAGGTATTTGGTTTCACCAACTTTGATTGCGGGAAAAAATATCCCCAAAACTGACACAAATGTCCCTACACCATTATCTCTAAAATGGGTATGTAATGTTACCTTAAATATTCCATTATGATAAAGGTGGTAGTATGAATATTTCTAGACCTTATTTTGACCAATGTTGACTTACAAATGCAATAGATTGGAATCTCGCAAAATTATGCACGCACAATTATTTCTTAATGGGTATTGAAATATAATTTTAAACTTAAATTTTGATACATTAGTAAAAAGTGCAACTCTTTAAGTCTAGTTTTGAACAAGCTTGATGGAGGTACACAATAGCTCAGAGTCCCAAATAAAGGTGCATGCATGTTTATCTCTCAAATGGGTATCTAAATCCACTTTCAAATCTCAATTTCGAAAAAGTTGACAAAATTGCCGTTTTTAGACCTTGGTTTGACCAACCTTGACTAGGGACCAAAATAGGTGAAAATTTCACAAAAATATGTGTGCATCCTTAACACTCAAATGGGAATATAAAGCTACTTTCAAATATAAATCACAAGAAAGTGCCAAAAGTGCAACCTTTTTAAGTCTTGGTTAGACCAATCTTGGTGGAGGGACAAAATAACTTGGAATCCTGCATACATATATATTCATGCTTATCTCTCAAATGGGTATCTAAATAAACTTTCAATTTTTCATTCCAAGAAAGTGGGAAAAAGTGCAACTTTATCAGCCTTGGTTTGACCAAGATCCATGTAAGGCTAAAGTAGGTTGGAATGCCACACAAATGTGCCTGCCGGCATATCTCCTAAATGGGTATCTAACTCTAAGTTGAAATTTAAATGATGAGAAAGAGAGAAACATGTAGCTATTTATGAATTACCTTGATTAAGGACAAAAATAGAATGGAATTTGACAAAAATATCTATGCACGCTTATCTCTTAAATGGGTATCTAAATCTTCTTTCAAATTTAAATTTCTAGAAGGTGGGAAACATGCCCCTTTTGAGGCTTTGGTTTGACCAATGTGGACTAAGGAACAAAATAAGTCAAAAGCTCACAAAATTTGTGTGTACTCTTATTTCTCAAATGGGTATCCAAAAATACTTTCAAATTTGAATTCTAACAAATTTCCCAAGAATGAAACATTTTAGGCAATCTTGCAAAAATTTGTCGAAACACTTATCTCTCAAATGAGAATCTAAGTATACTTTCAAATTTCAATTATGAGAAAATGGGAAAAGTGCAGATTTAGAGGCCTTGGTTTTACCAAGCTTGACGAAATTCCAAAGTAGCTTGGAATCCTACACAAAGGTGCATGCATACATATCTCTCAAATGGGTATCTAAATCTACTTTCAAATTTCAATTACTAGAAATTGGATAACATGCAACTTTTTATGCCTTAAATTAATCAAGATTGACTGGGGGACAAAACACCTTGAAATATCGCAAACATATGTGTGCACACTTATCTCTCATATGGGTATCTAATCTACTTTTAAATTTCAATTTTGAGAAACTGAGCAAAAGTGCAACTTTTGAGGTATTTGTTTGACCAAGGTTGATTAGAGGTCAAAAATAGCTCGAAATTTTGCAAAAATGTGCATGAACACTTATCTTTCAAAAGGATATCTAAATTGAATATCAAATTTCAATTCCCATAAATTCAACAAAGTGCAACTCTTCCCAAGGTTGTTCAATCCTAGACATGACCTCAAGAATAGCTTCATCTGACGAAAAATATCATCAAGGAAATCATGAGAGTGAAATGACTCTACTACCCATGCGGGCAGCACATACTAGGTCCTCCTCCTCCGTCTGCAATGCCTTCATCAATGAAAGTACGCATGATGGTTTTTTTGAAACACTCTACATGAATCAAAAGAGACACGTAGTAAGGAAAGAGAGGTTTTACTCCCATGGTTTCAAATTTGATAATGGAAGAAGAGTTATCGTCATTAACCCCAAGAGCAGACAACAAGGCCTTTCTCTGCGGAGGAAAAGTTTGAAGCACTTCTAATGCGAACATTGCACAAGGAGTCTGGCCCAAATCCTCAACAACTGAATAGTTCTGGGAAGCTTGGGCATTAGGATTGTGCCCTGAGCGCTTCAAGAATCCCTTAGGAATGCGAGGTGGAGCTTCAAGTTTATCCATAGGATTTTCAATTTGCAAAGGGCTGTCGGTGGGGAAGGTTATTTCCGAAGGTTTGGTTGTGACGAACCATAATATTTTTCACGTGTCACAACTTGGAAAGCTTTCACAATGTTGATACAACCGTGACAACAAGTGGCCTCCAGTAGATTTTGAGTTCCACCAGACGCACAACCAAGATGAACAGTCCTCGAGTTCATATTTTTATTATTAGGTAAAGGATTAGTAAACACAGTTGGGCCTTGTGCTATGAAATTCGAGGCATCCTCCATATGAGGGCACAAGTGAGTGAGGTGATAGTCCTTACACAACTTACAAAGAAACTTCACCTTATGTTTAGGATGCTTGTTCCCCCCAACATTATTCGTGTTCTTGTCATTATTATTACCATTTTCATTTTTATTCCCACCCTTACGATTATTCTTTCCTTTCTTTTTATTCCGTCCAGGCTGCTGGTTTCCTTTCGGGTTCGATGTTTGCATTGAAAGCACACTCGCCGATTGGGTAGATTGAGACGAAGCCGTGGCTTCTCCCAACACAGGCTGGTTAATCGATAACTGTCTCACTTGTTTCGTAACCGAGTCTTCAAGCTTGGTACATGTGGCCCAGGTTTAATCTTGGGGTCAAAATTGGATCTTGGAGCATTTGAGATAATCTCATACAAGAGTCCGAATTGAGCATAGATAAAATCCAACTCTTGTTCCCTAAAGATAGCTTGGTCCTCATTTTGAACACCGGATGTAGAAACATCCTTCGCGATGTAAGGTAATAACGACTTGAGGAAGCACTCTAGAAGAAACTCTGGTGGTATAAAGGCTTTAATTAATCGTTTCCATCTACACCACTCTTGAATATGATCCGGAATATGTGTGGCTTTGTCTTGTCGGAAGGTCGACAAGAGTTCGGTATCGACGTCGTAACATATGGGTAGCTGGAAATGATTAAGAAAAGTCATGAAAAGATCATATAACGTAGCATAAGACCCCTTGGTAACTCTATATACCATTTCACCGTAGGAGCCATGAGGGTGCGTTGAAATAGCCTCAAACGGATGGAATCGTCATGTAAGGAATTGGAAGAGAACCAAAGGTGGAAGGTGGTGACATGCTCACCAGGATATTCACCAGCCTTACCTTCAAACTTGGGAATGTCTAAAGGAAGCTTGGTAGGGACTGTATGCTATGCTGGATTATGAGACACAGGATCATTCGTCAATCTCGAAAAATTAGGTAAGTTCAAGGTTGCAAGGAAATGGATCCTAGGTTGAGTCGGTCGATGCCACACTCTCTGATGGGACTGGTTTTGATAGGTTTGGCTGCTATAGATACCATGGCCTTGGGCAGTGGGATAATAACCTCCTCCCATTTGACCCATGAAGGGATGCATGGAAGCATTGTAATGTGGAGTACCCTGATTGTGAGGTGCTACAAAGCCATAATTAGGAGAGTAAGCAGGTTTTTGATACCCGTACCCATACGATTGATAGTTTTTTCTGTAATACGGTCCATAAGAAGGTATATGTGAAGCTCCATAGTTTGAACCATAATATGTTCCACGAGATGGTCCATGAGATGTCCCATGTGGAGGTACATGTCCTGTTGACATGGGAGGAGTCACATGGCCTTGCGATACTACAGTGTGAATAGGATTAGAACGAACATGACTAGTAGCGGTATTCTGGCTAGAAGGACCACGCATATTAGGGGGAGGATGGGTTGTTAAAAAGGAATTTGAAGGTACTAGTGTTGAAGATGAAGGAACATTGAAGGAATGTAAGTGGTGTTCCCAATGTTCACATGTCTCGGTTCTGGTATCTGAATAGGATTACTAATGCTATGCCTAGGATGGGCATGTGAAGATTCCTCCACCACAGGGATGGAAGGTGCAATGTGACTGGTGCCCCCAAACCTATCCACATGGAAAGGAATGGAAGTGCCCCGAGGCATAGTGCCAGGGTCAATTTTTGACTCGGTATGATATTCCAGATTGGACTCGGGGATATCAGGCATGCCATATCTAACATTACTAGTGCTTGTGGGTTCATAGTGAGTCTCGTCACCCGGAAGCCAATACCAGCTACCCATGGATGAGGGATCATAAGAAAATGGTGAAGGATGATCATGTGGTGGATCATATATGTTAGTAAGATCACCCTCCCCAACCGCGTGAGGTGGAGAGGACATCTCTGGAATCTCATCCTCATGATCTCCCATGGTGTGTGAATCAAAGTGAGAAATAGTCTGCCCAGACTGTTTTGTTCTCTCTCCCAAAGGGGGAGGAGATGTGGAAGGAGGAAGTCCTGCTAAACGACGAGAACATCGAGGTGCCACACCTGAATCCATAATGACTCAATCAAAATAAAAGACTCAATCTAACTACGCAACCCTAAGCAAACTAGTGTGCACAAAGCATACACCTAAAAAATGTAAAGCCAAATCACAAGCAAACCAAGGGTAGGATATGTGAGCTCCCGAATGAAGCAGATATGTCTCGCCTAGGAGAGGATTGAGACTCCCATACACAACAAGTGGAGGTTCATAACTAATTATAGTGGCCCTCAGCTTCAACACATATAGTGACTGTACTGTTTGACCCCTACCTGGCCATGACACCTGCAGAATAACCTCTGTAAATACCCCCTCGATAACCTAGGTAAGGAAACTAAGGTCACCTCAATATAACCAATGCTCAGGTGGACAGTCGCAGGCGGGATTGAGCGTATGGGGAAGGTAGCAAATCTTGAATCCTGAAAGCAGAACTAGTACCCCTGGTGTGCACCAGCCAATACCTCAAAGGCCCCCAAATACGAATACAATCCTGGAAATATCTCTGATGCTCACAGAAAGTAACCGAGGGTCATCCCAGTCACAATCGTGTGCACTACCTCGTGCTTAACTCCCGTGTAAGAGGAGCGTCCTGAGAAACACTAATTATACCAAGGGTTTCCCACTCTCACTTGGATAGACACCTAATTGTTTTGTTTAGTGTTCTTGGGGAATTAATTTACAATGAACTATTCCAAGACCCTAAAACCTAATCATGTTGATGCACCCTAGAAAAGAAAAGAGTGTAATTCATTTTATTATGTGTTGATTTTAATTGGCTGTATTACTCAAAGGGTAAATGGACATGCAACTAATGAAGTTATGACGCAAAAAGAAGTAAAATGCTCACCTAACAAGTAATGAAAATGCACTGTGTAGAATGAAAAACAGGGTATGCTACTACGTGAAGTGCAATATTTTTCCTTCAAATGTATATGCAATCATTCCTTTATGAAAATATGACTATAATTCACTAAGAAAACCTAATGCAAGTGTCATGCTAATGCAAAATGCAAGCAACACATAACTATGCAAAAAACAAAATATTTTTGTATTTTTGAATTAAATGAGATATAAAAGAAAAAATATGACTCTACCACCCTCAGACTCCGCAACCACTCACACACAATAGCCAAGCAAAGCACCAAGGTAAAATAGACCTAATGCACTAATCTCAAAACAAAAAAAGTAGAAAATGAATGACAAGAACATTTTCAAAAATCAAACTAAAAGAAGTATCTGGTCAGAAATAGGGGTGTATACAGACTCCAGAAGTATTCAAGAAGACTTAGCAATCATCCAAACTCACCCAGCAACACTTAATCCTCCAAATAAAGCTCAAAATCAAGGCATACGTGACTGTTCTCATTAAACCTACGTACATATGCGACTATTCTAGGAAAACCCACGTGTACACGCGACTGTGAAAGCGAAACCCGCGTACAGGAAGAAAAATGAAGAAAAATCAAGTAAACAGATAGGATGAGACAAAATTTAATCCTTCAGGACCTTACTAGGAAAACATGCCCCCAGACCCGACACATAAATAGAGAAATCTAAGCAATTAAAGTACATTGAATGCCAACAACCCCCAAAGAGAAACAACTAGGAACCTCCCCAGTATGGTCGCCAATTCTGTTACAGAGAGAAACTTCCTATGGCTTGGGATGTGCCATAATAGATAGCTAAATAGGAAAAATCAATCCCTTCCTAATATGTAAGAGAAACCAAACCTCTAACACTAAAGGATCTTGAATCATACCTTATTCCTGACGGTTGAAGTAGATCCCCATTGAGCTTTTTCCAATCCTGCTTGCACTAGAAATTGCTCTCAACAATAGCAAAAAAGACAAGAATGCTATATAATATGGTGTTAGATCTACTCTAGCATATATAATCAATAATGTATAAGAAATTAAACACATCCATGGATTCAATATTCATTTAAATGCACATCATTAGATAGGAAAAGATATTTCTATTAATCAAATCAGAGATAACACAAGTGAGAACCTCTGTTGGCATGTCTGCGAACCGGAGAAACTGATTCCTCCACCTGGGCCTCCACCACCTCAATCCTCCATCTCTCGATAGCAAGCTCACAAGAAAAGGCAAGCTTGGGAAGAACACAAAGTGCTCCAAAGGGACAAAGGGATGCAGACTCAAGTATATGCAAGTAAATGGAAACAATGGACTATAGTTTTGTTGCTCTTCAATTCCTCCCCTTCAATGTATCCAAGGGGTTCCTTATATAGTACTCCAAAGGGGTAATGGAGGGTCAAATCCGAGCGATCTCGAGGCATATGGAAGGCCAAGAGTCAAGTGGTTCGGACACACATGAAGGAAAACTCCAAAAATATTTGGATTTATGCACACATCCTGTTGTACGCGGGTTTAAGGTCAAAAGTCACGTATACATGCGATTATGGGTTTAAAATTCACGTATAGCAATAAACAGGTGTTTCTAGGGATGAAATTGGAAACATCAAAGGTACAATATCATTCCATGGAGTCTAAAGAGTCTGCAAAGGGACAAGGAAGGTCATAAACATGTGATCAACCATGTATGGTAAAATCAACTGTAACAACTATGCAATTATAGAAGCATGCATAAATCACCAAATTGAATCTACTCAACTAGATCAGCTGATATACAATAATTCTTTTAAAGTAAATAAAATCATACTTCTACTTGACTAGAGGAGAAACTACCTCAAAATCTCACAATTTCAATTTTGAGAAATTAGGGGAAATTTAAACTTTCTAGGATTTTGTTTGACCAAGCTTGATGGACGTCTAACATAGATTGAAATCTTCCAGAAATGTGCATGCACCCTTATCTCTCAAATATGTTCTTAAACCGACTTTCAATTTTTAACTCAACCAAGCTCGATTGAGGTCCAAAATAGCTCAAAATATGGCAAAAAATTGCATGCACACTTTTCTCTTAAATGCACACCTAAATCTACTTTTAAATTTCTATTTCGAGAAAGTTGGAAGCATGCAAATATTTATGCCTTGGTTTGACCACCCTTGATTGCAGGCTAAAATAACTTGAAATCTCACAAAATAGGTGTGCATGCTTTTCTCTAAATTGGTATCTATATCTAGTTTTAAATTTGAATTATGGAAAATTGGGAAAAGTGCAACTTTTTAGGTATTGAATTTACCAAGTTTGACTGAGGTCCAAAATAGCTCGAAATCCCCCAAAAATATCCTTTTGTGCTCATCTCTCGAAGGGTACCTAAATCCACTTTTAAATTTCAATTTGGAGAAAGTCGACAAAAGTGCATTTCTTAGACCCTGGTTTGACCAATATTTACTAAGGGCTAGAATAACTTTCAATCTCAAAAAAATAGGTGGACATGCTTATCTGTCAAATGGGTATCTAAATATACTTTTGAGTTTGATTTCTAAAAATTCCGCATGTAGGCTTATCTATCAAATCGGTACCAAAATATGCATGCATGATTATATCTCAAATTTGTACCAATCTTGACTAAGGGCGAAAATATTTTGTAATCTTGCAAAAATACTCATGTACACTAACATTTTAAATGGATATCTAAATTTAATTTTAAATTTGAATTCTAAGAAATTGAGAAAAAGCACAAATTTTAAGTCTTAGTTTTGACCAAGCTTGATGGGAATCCAACATAGCCTTGAGGGTCAAAACAACATGACCAAGCTCGACTGAGGTCCAAAATAGATCGGAATTTGGAAAAACATTTGCATGCATTCTTTTCTCTTTAATGCATACCTAAATCCACTTTTAAATTTCTATTATGAGAAAGTGGGAAGCATGCAACTTTTTAGGCCTTGGTTTGACTTGCCTTCACTTCGGGCTAAAATGGCATGAAATATCGCAAAAATAGGTGTCCATGCTTTTCTCTAAATTGGGTATTATAATGAATTTAAAATTTGAATTATGGGAAATTGGGAAAAGTGCAACGTTTTAGGTCTTGAATTGACCAAGTTTGCATGAGGTCCAAAATAGCTCAGACCCCCCCAAAAGTCTCCTTACGAACTTATATTCCGTAGGGTACCTAAATCCACTTTCAAATTTCAATTTAAAGAAATTCGACAAAAGTGCATTTCTTAGACCCTGGTTTGACCAACCTTTACTGAGGGCCAAAGTAACTTAAATCTCACAAAAGTAGGTGGGCATGCTTATTTGTCAAATGGGTATCTAAATCTACTTCTAAATTTGAATTCTAAAAAATATGCTGATAGGATTTTCTCTCAAATCGGTACCAAAATATGCATGCAGGCTTATCTCTCAAATCGGTACCAATATTGACTAAGGGCCAAAATATTTTGTAATATTGCAAAAATACATGTGCATGCCAAGCTTCCAAATGGATATGTAAATTTTAAAAAATTTGAATTCTAAGAAATTGGGCAAAAGTGCAGCCTTTTAGTATTAGGTTTGACTAAGCTTGATGTACATCCAAAATAGATTGAAATCTCGCAAAAATGTGTGTGCTCACTTATTTCTCAATTGGGTGAGCAAATCCATTTTGAAATTTCAATCGAGAAAGCCAACAAAAATACATATCTTATACTTTAGTTTGGCCAACTTTAACCTAGCACAAAATAGCTCAAAATCTTGGAAAAGTGTGCATGCACGTTTTATCTTTCAAATGATTTTCTAAATCTAATTTCAAATATGAATTACGAGAAAGTGGCAAAAGTGTATTTTTTATGTCTTAGTTAGACTAAGGCTTGATGGTGGGCCAAATGAACTCAAAACCTTTCACAAATCAATGTTCACACTTATCTCTCAAATGAGTATCTAAATCTACTTTCAAATTTCAATTATGATAAAGTGGGTAAAAGTGCAAGTTTATGGGCCTTGGTTTGACCAAGCTTGATCTACGGCCAAAGTAGTTTGGAATACCACACAAATGTGCATGCATGCATATATTTCAAATGGGTATCTAAATCTACTTTTAAATTCCAATTTCGAGAAAGTGGGAAACATGAAACTATTTAGGTATTTGGTTTCACCAAGCTTGATCAAAGGAAAAAATATCCCCAAAACTGACACAAATGTCCCCACACCATTATCTATAAAATGGGTATGTAATGTTACCTTCAATCTTCCATTATGATAAAGGTGGTAGTATGAATCTTTCTAGACCTTATTTTGACCAATGTTGACTTATGAATGCAATAGATTGGAATCTCACAAAATTATGCATGCACAATTATTTCTTAATGGGTATTGAAATATAATTTTAAACTTAAATTTTGATACATTAGGAAAAAGTGCAACTCTTTAAGTCTAGTTTTGAACAAGCTTGATGGAGGTACACAATAGCTTAGAGTCCCAAATAAAGGTGCATGCATGTTTATCTCTCAAATGGGTATCTAAATCCACTTTCAAATCTCAATTTCGAAAAAGTCGACAAAAGTGCAATTTTTTTAGACCTTGGTTTGACCAACCTTGAATGGGGGCCAAAAATAGGTCGAAATTTCACAAAAATATGTGTGCATCCTTAACGCTCAAATGGGAATCTAAAGCTACTTTCAAATAGCAATCACAAGAAAGTGCCAAAAGTGAAACCTTTTAAGTCTTGGTTAGACCAATCTTGGTGGAGGGACAAAATAACTTGGAATCCTGCACAAATATATATTCATGCTTATCTCTCAAATGGGTATCTAAATAAACTTTCAATTTTTCATCCTGAGAAAGTGGGAAAAAGTGCAACTTTATCAGCCTTAGTTTGACCAAGATCCATGTAAGGCTAAAGTAGGTTGGAATGCCACACAAATGTGCCTGTCGGAATATCTCCTAAATGGGTATCTAACTCTAAGTTGAAATTTCAATGATGAGAAAGAGAGAAACATGCAGCTATTTATGAATTACCTTGATTAAGGACAAAAATAGATCGAAATTTGACAAAAATATCTATGCACTCTTATCTCTTAAATGGGTATCTAAATCTTCTTTCAAATTTAAATTTCTAGAAGGTGGGAAACATGCCCCTTTTGAGGCTTTGGTTTGACCAATGTGGACTAAGGACCGATATAACTCAAAAGCTCACAAAATTTGTGTGTACTCTTATTTCTCAAATGGGTAGCCAAAACTACTTTCAAATTTCAATTCTAACAAATTTTCCAAGAATGAAACATTTTAGGCAATCTTGCAAAAATTTGTCGAAACACTTATCTCTCAAATGAGAATCTAAGTATACTTTCAAATTTCAATTATGAGAAAATGGGAAAAGTGCAGCTTTAGAGGCCTTGGTTTGACCAAGCTTGAAAAAATTCCAAAGTAGCTCAGAATCCTACACAAAGGTGCATGCATACATATCTCTCAAATGGGTATCTAAATCTACTTTCAAATTTCAATTCCTAGAAATTGGATAACATGCAACTTTTTATGCCTTAAATTGATCAATATTGACTGGGGGACAGAACACCTTGAAATATTGCAAACATATGTGTGCACACTTATCTCGCATATGGGTATCTAATCCACTTTTAAATTTTAATTTTGAGAAACTGAGCAAAAGTGCAACTTTTGAGGAATTTGTTTGACCAAGGTTGATTGGAGGCCAAAAATAGCTCGAAATTCTGCAAAAATGTGCATGAACACTTATCTTTCAAAATGATATCTAAACTAACTATCAAATTTCAATTCCCATAAATTCAACAAAGTGCATTTCTTAGACCTTGGTTTGACCAACCTTGACTAAGCGTCAAAACAACTCGAAATCTCGCAAAAATATGCCTGCATGCTAATTTCTCAAAGGGGTATCTATTTCTATTTTCAAATTTCAATTTTGAGAAAGTGGGAAACATGCAACGTTTTAGGAATTGGTTTGAGAAACCTCTACTATGAGCCAAAAATAACTCAAATTTTTGCAAAAATAGGCATCCACTTATCTCTCAAATGGGTATTTAAATCTAATATTAAATTCAAATTTTGAGAATTGGACAAAAGTGCAACCTTTTAGGCATTGGTTTGACCAATCTCGACTAAGGTCCAAAATAGCTCAGAATCTCCAAAAAATGTGCTTGCATGCTTATCTCTAAAATGTGTAACTAATTACTCTTGTAAATTTCAATTGGGAAAAAGTGGGAAACATCCAACTTTTTAGCCCTTTGTTTGACCAACCTTGCCTATGGGCCAAAATAGTTCGAAATCTAGAAAAAATAGGTTTGCATGCTTATCTCTCAATTGGGTATCTATATTTGCTTTTAAATTTGAATTATGAGAAATTGGGAAAAAATGTAACTTCATAGGCGTTAGTTTGACCAAGTTTGACTAAGGTCCAAAATACTTTGGAATCCCCCAAAACTCTTCCTTGCACACTTGGTAGGATCAAATAATTCATGGGATTGAAGTCCCAAGATGTGCTGGAGGCCTTACTTAAATTATCAAACTATGAGTGTTAGAAGTTTAAAAACACTTGCAGTATATATGCAACCACAGTTATTTCCCAATTTGGAGATGAGAAGTTTATTGATGGTGGGTTTCATTGTTGATGTTGTTTTGATCCTAAAACTATTCTTACATAGAGAAACTTCCTATGGCTTGGGGTGTACCACAACAGACAAATAAACAATAGAAATCAATCCCTTCCCAATATGCAAGAGAAACGAAACATGTAACACTAAAGGATATCGAATCATACCTTATTCTGGACGGTTGAAGTAGATCCCCATTGAGCTTTTTCCAATCCCACTTGCACTAGCAATTGCTCTCAATAACAACAAACAAGACATGCATGCTATATAATATGGTGTTAGATCTACTCTAGCATATATAATCAATAATGTATAAGCAATTAAACACATCCATGGATTCAATATTCATTTAAATGCATATCATTGGATAGGAAAAGATATTTCTATTAATCAAATTAGAGATTACATAAGTGACAACCTCTGTCGGCACATCTATGAACCAGAGAAATTGGGTCCTCCATCTCTCGATAGAAAGCTCACAAGTAAAGGAAATATTGGGAAGAAAACAAAGTGCTCCAAAGGGGCAAAGGGATGCAGACTCAAGTATATGAAAGCAAATGGCAGCAATGGACTATAGTTTCGTTGCTCTTCAATTCCTCCCCTTAAATGTATCCAAGGGGTTCCTTATATAGTACTCCAAAGGGGTAATGGAGGGTCAAATCCGAGCGATATCGAGGGATATGAAAGGCCAAGAGTCAAGTGGTTCGGACACACATGAAGGAAAACTCCAAAAATATTTGGATTTATGCACACATCCCGATGTATGCAGGTTTAAGGTCAAAATTCACGTATACACGCAAGTATGGATTTAAAAGTCGCGTACAACAATAAATAGGTGTTTCTAGTGATGAACTTGGAAACATCAAAGGTACAATATCATCCCATGGGGTTTAAAGAGTCTGCAGAGGAACAGGGAAGGCCATAAACATGTGATCAACCGTGTGTGGTAAAAATAGATATAACAAATGCCCCGTAATGTGTGAGGTTATAGGGATAACATGATGACCAAATTACATTATAAAATCTACCCTAGAAGTGGAGTGATGAAGAACCAGGTGGAAGAACCAGCCATCCATCAATATAGTACAATAATCAATCTCTGCATATGATTGCAAATACATATAGTAGTACCGGATACATAAGAGTACAATGGACATGAATAGGCATGATATACAAAATGTGACATGTGTGGTCATTGCCACGTACAATATATAATAGGTAGAATCCCCATGATGAATATATACAATGGAGTAAGATCTCCATAGAAGCTGAAGATATACAATGGATCAAGATATCCATAATGGCTGAAGATATCTGACGTACATTGGAATCAAGTCAGGAGAGATGAAATCTCATGAACACTAGCACGATCAAGGAGGTAGCATATGTGGAATGCCACCAAACTGGAAAGTCTTCTACATAAACTGCTACGAGTACATGTCCTACTATGTGAATAGAGGTGTCGAGGTTGAACATAGTAGTCCATCATCTGATTACGGGTCATTAATGTATACCGTTAATAGACACAAGATCACCCACCGATAATGAAAATGGGAATCAAGGTACTAGAGTGCAATCTAACAAGTGTGAATAGATGTGTTGATGTTGAACACTTGGAAGAATCCATCGATCAGGAGTCATTGATGTATTCCCAAAACTGTCGATGGCGAGAGAACCTACCACTGATGACTATAAGTCTCAAGGTACTCAAATGATTCTCGACTCCTATCCCAGAATAAATGATGTGAAGTTGATGGGATGGAATCTACTGGAAGGAGGGCATTAAGGCATCCCTCATTAACCAACACGAGGTACTCAACAACGCTGTATAATGTGGAAGAACTCGAACAAGATGTGCACGAACAAGTAATAGTACCAGGAATGGATGACATGACAAGTCAAGACAACTGAGGAATGGTCGACTCAGGCTTCAACTTCCTTCGAACAAGAGCATAAAGGAAAATGGTGACTGAATGTAGGTAGCATAGACTCGATATGCAAAACTAGGACATCTCTGCGACACAGGAGGAATCAACAGAGGCTCCATAGGGACTGGAAGCTTAACTAGTCGGTGGACGTAAAATCATAGAAACGAGTACAACTGCTAAATTCAAACTACTAACCCAACCAACAGATGTGATATACAGTGCTCTGTTTGAAGGCAACACAACTCGACTGTTGCCAAAGATAACATATTTTCTTTTCCGACTTTTTGGTTTTTTGTTTTTTTGGAAATTTTCAGATATTTTGAAAAGCTTGAAAAAGAATAAAAGTGATTTATAGTTACAAATCTAGGAGGAGACGAGTGTCAGGGGACAAACAAACTAGTTCCAACTAGCAGAACATACCTATGCTCAATGCAAGGAAACATGTGCAGGATAACGAAACTTGGGGGAAAGTCCCCTCCCGGTAAAAAAATGGGGAATCAAATTGCAAAAGATATATAAAAAGGCTCTGCTTGGCTAGACATGAGACAAGCTCGGGCTATATGGTTGATAATCAAATTCAGGGAAGTCAGCATAAGGCTTAATAAGGAAAGGAAAAATCATGGTAATGTAATTACAACTTGAAATATACAAGGGAGTCCTGGGGAAAAGGCTAGCATAAAGTTCAAGAGGAGTATGAAGCTCTTGCTCAAAGTCATGGCAGTACTATAAAAAGGACTCCCACACCCTAAAGGAGAAATTTCGGCATGGGCACCAAATGGAACACATGATCTAACTAGGGTACCCATGTATGGGAAAGCTCTACCATTCGCATAATGTCACTTCTAAAAGCAACAAGAAGGTTCCGTGACAAGATGGAATGGGTTTGTACCTAAGGTTAATATGGAACGGTCATAAGGTCATGAAAAATGCAAGCGGATGTGAAAAAATAACCTATATGCTAGTTTAGACATAATACTTGTAATAGGCACAAACGGGTCAAAGAAACAGTCAAACCGCACTCAAAATGGGCTCCTACAACATCAAATTAGTTCAAACGGTCAGAAACGGTAAAAAACTATAGAAAGTGGGTAAAAAATTCAAAATTTTTCTATAAATAGTTAAAATTTTCATACCTTTTTGAATTTTTACCCAACATAGTGCATTTGAGCTCATAACTTATGAAGCGAATTCCGGGAGCATCGTCCGGCGGAATCCCTCCACATTTGATCCAGGTAGATTCCCTTGCCCCTTTCTTTTATTTTGATATAAAATGTTTTAATTTTCATGGTCAATTTAATTTTTTGAGCCATCCCAACTTGGGCATTTCGGCCCACGCAGAAATTGGGTTGTTTTCCACATATAGGGCTCACCATACGTGAAAAATTCCCCAAAACCTGCGTACATACGCGGCTATTTTGCAAACAGTCACGTATAGGGCCGCAAACAAGGATTTAATGGGAAAATCATGATAAAAAATTTGGTTTTTTGTGCAGAATGGTACTAGAGTGGAGAGAGAGGGAACATGGTGATGTTGAGGAAGTTGTTCAAGCTGATGTCATGGCTCAACAAGCATTACAGCCATGTGAGTTATACAAGTTTTGGTCTCTTGGTAGCTTGAGGGAAACGCCAAGACTACTCCAGCTGCTGGTAGATTATTGGGATCCAGAGTTTGAAGCTTTTCAGATACATGGGATGTCGCTCAACATTGAGGTTGAGGACATATATTTCATCACAGGTTTGTCCCGATGAGGGGAGGTGGTGAACCTCTGATCCCATGGGCCAGGAGGTGGTTTGATCATAGATGACTACAATGTTGTGTATTGCCTTCCTAGTACAGAGAAGGTTGGGAGTCAAATCCCAACAAAATCAATTCAGATTCTGGGGCTAAAAGCTATACTCTTGGCCTTAAGTAGGATTGCAGGTTTGGATTCACTCCACCAAGCCCCACGGCCAATGATGTTCTATGCGGTAGAGTGTATGCGGCCTACAATATATGACTGAAGTACTACGTTGTTGAACAACATGAAACAATAGCTCAGTGACTACAAGATTGGCAGGGTGTGGAACTTTGGGTTTGGCAGCATACTGAGCACATTCTTCTTTGAGTGGGTGCCAGGGCTAATCCCTAGAGTAGACATTACTCCACATGGAGTTTGGGATCCAACTCAACGACACTGGGATAATGTCATGCGCAGACTGGGAGGTGGCAGGGTGGCTAACCCCTACCTAGCAGAGTTCTTTCCATGGTGGCAGAGACAGATCGTCGCCATAGACGACTACCCCTATGCAGGGATAGAATTCCGTGGAGACCCATATGTGCCTCTACTACCAGGAGTGGCCTATGAAGACATAGGTAAAGAATCCCAAACCCACTTTTAATTTTTGAATTTTTATTTTTTTTTGTGTTTTTTGATATATGAAATAAAAATACATGTTTTTGGTGTGACGACACATAGTGACAATATGTCATGTATATGCAGATGTAGGACAACAACGACCAGATGGATTTCCTCATCATTGACAGAGGGGAAGAGGTGATGATACCATGGGTGTGGATCCGGAGCGGACGCTCCAGAGCATTCACACAAACTTTGTTCGGTTGACACACATGGTACCCATGGTGTAAGTCGAGGAATTGCCTGAGGCCATGTAGCGCTAGGTGGTTGGAGTACCATAAGCATGGGTTCAATTGTTTCACTGGCTAGCTAGAGCCATAGTGTGCTATCATGATCAACACCCTCCTCCACCTCAGTCTTAGAGACCTGGGTGTATATTTTTTGTATGACTGTGTAGTATAATTTCGTGGCTTGGAAGCCCAAATTTTGTATATGACACTTATGTATTATGATGTCACTTTTTTTTTGAACTTAATGAAAAATATTTATGATGATCGATTATTATTCTATTTACATGTGTAAAAATGTGTTTGTGATATGCTTATGGTCTATGAAACAAATGACAATCTAACCCATAGTTAGCATATGAATCAACAACTTGATTAAAAATTATTGGAACATGAATGTATGTTATACTCTCAAATTGTTGTTCTAGAAATATAAGACGCAAGAATCTTCATAATAATGTTGGATCCCTAATCCGATGCAAGACATTAAGTTGTGAAACCACTAACTGCGAATCAAGATGTACCTCAAGAGAAACGACACTATGCGAAATGGCATCACGTAATAACTCAATAACGACACTATATTTAGCAACATTGTTTGACGAAGGGTGTAAACATACGCCTCTTGAAGACAATACTTGACCTGTAGGAGTATAGATCACCCAAGTAGTCGAAGCTGAGTTTTGAGTGTGGTGGCTAGCACCATTAGAGAATCCTATGTAAATGGAAGACTCCATCGACAGATTCCATAAGAAACAAAAGCTAATCAACAAACCCAATCACCATAAGAAAACCTAACTATGTAATACAAAACTGTACAATAATATACAAAAATCAGCGCTTGTTGAAGATAATGGATAGTATTTTTTGAGATAGAGCCCAATTCTAGGCTCCGCCAAGGCTATCCCTTCATAATCAACCAACTCATAGGCGCCTTTCTCTAAGACATGCTTAACCACGTAAGGACCATGCCACATGGGATTAAACTTTCCTGCCCCCAAGGGTTCCTTATCTTAATCCTACAAAAGGAACAAATCACCTTCACTAAACCTCCTCAGAAAGACAGACTTATCAAACTGGACCTTAACGCGATGCTTGTTAACCTCAAGAGTCACTAAGGCAACTCGGCACTGCTCATCAAGCTGCTCTAAGTGGACCAAACATTCTTCCAATGCAGAAGTGTCTGGTAAAAGCTCCACAAATAGTTTCAAAGAAGGGATTTCACCATCAACCAGTAATACTAACTCCACCCCGCAACATAAGATGATAGGGAGAAAAACCAGTGGCAGTCTTAACTGCGGTTCTATAGGCCCACAAAGCAAGATACAACATGATATGCCAATTATTCTTGCTTTGTGCGATGGTTCGTTGGAGAATAGAATTAAGTGACTTGTTCACCGCTTCAACCTGTGCATTCACTTGAGGGTAGTAAGAAGAGGAGTGCTCTTGCTTATATCATAACTTGGAAGCCAACTCTTCCATCATTTTGTTCTAAAAGTGCCTTCCATGGTTAGTGACAAGCTCTCTCGAAATGCCAAATCGGGTGATAATCTGGTTGAAAATGAAATGTGCGGCTGTCTCACCATCAGATTTAACTATGGGCATAGCCTCTGGCCATTTCATGAAGTAATCGATAGCCACAATAATATGATGGTGCCCCCTAGCCGAGGCTGGGTTTCTATCCATAAAATCAAGCCCTCACTTGGTGAAGGCATCGATGGTGATAATAGGATGCAACGGGGTTGGACGCAAGTGCATATTACGTCCAAAGACATGGCAAGGGTGGCACTTCTTGACCACATTAACACAATCCTTAAATATAGACGACCAAAAATATCCCGCTCTCAAGATTTTTTGGGCTATAGAAAGCCCAGATAAATGACCACCACATGCCCCTTCGTGGAAATCATTAAGCACGACCTCGGCCTCATCATGATTTAAACAATGACATAAAATGTGATCCATCCCATGGCGGTACAAAGTATCATCCACTATGAGGTAGTTCTTTGCTACATGATGTAGTCGTCGTCGCTCATTCTGTGAGAGGTGAGTAGGGACCTTCAATGTTTGCAAATACATGATAATATCTCTGTACCAAGGGTCTGCAGTTGAGATGAGGAATATATGTTCATCGAAAAAAGAATCCTCATAAACCTCCTCTTCCTCCAAATTTGGGAAATCTGAAATGAGCTCAGCAAATATTAACAATTTCTTTGATTTCACCGAAATGAATTCGAGATCAAACTCTTTCAAAATCACAATCCATTTATTATATTTCCCCCCAATCATCCTTCTAGTGAGGACGAACTAAAATGGATTGATGTGAGCTACGACCAAATTTTGGCGAAGGAGAATGTAATGTCTCAAACGCTGAACCGCATGAACGGTGGCTAAGCCTAGCTTCTCCACATGGGAATAATGAAGTTCCGCATCAATAAGGTTTCGGTTCAAATAATATATGACATGCTCATGGAGCTCCTCATCCTCTTGAACCAAAACCATACCAACTGTCTCCTGATATGTAGCCACATAAATAAAAAAAATCACGGCAATAGTCCGGTGGAATAAGCACGAGGGTCGTTTCTAAGGCTTTCTTAAGAGCATCGAAAGACTCTTGGGCTCTCTCATCCCAGTAAAAAGGGGTTTCATTCTTCAACAAATGCATGAAGCCTTTAGTCAAGTTGGAAAAATTGACTATGAACCTTCGTAGGAAGTTCTCCATACCTTGTAAACAATGAAGGTGTCGTATATTACATGGGGGAGACAATTGAAGTATTTCCTCAACCTTTAAGACATCGACTCTAATACCCTCCGTGGATATGATGAATCTTAATAAACGACCCACTTTCATGCAAAAGATGCACTTATGAGGATTTAAACGAACTTGATAATGACGACATATTTCGAACACTAATTGCAAATGGTAAGGATGACGCTCTCTCAAACGAGAGTGAGTAGGGAGATCATCCAAATAAACTTCGATAATATTTTAAGATCGTGAAATATCAAGGTCATGGCCCCCTGAAACGTAGCTCCGACATTTTTAAGGCCGAAGGTAATTTTTCAATATGCAAAATTTCCCTAAGAACAAATAAATGCGGTCTTGTGTTGATCCTCGGGCTTAATTTGTATCTAATTATAACCATAAAATACACCCATAAAAAAAAATACCTCACTTCCCACACACTCATCCAAAATCTGATCAATAAATGGTGTAGGGAAACTATCTTTAGGACACGCTTGATTTAAATGGAAATCAATGCATATTTGAATCACTCCTTGCTTCTTATCCACCGGAACAGGATTTGAAACCCACTCCGTCAAGGGAATGGGATAGATAAAACCAACTTTGAGTAGTTTTTCTATCTCTACTTTAATGGCGGGTGATTTTCTAGGATTCACGACACACAAATGCTGTCGAACCATTTTTGCATCCAGATAAGTCTTGATCTCGTGTTCGATAATACGAGGGTCTATACCTGGCATTTATTCGTATGACCAAGTGAAAATATCACGGAACTCCTTAAATAGATCGGTATACTCTTTAATCTCATCGGGTGAACAATCTGCCCAAATGTAGACATTCTCAATCTTACCAGGATCACGAGAAATGTTGATAGGAATCGTTGGTGACAGGTTAGCCATGTTCCCTTCAGCCATCTGACGAGGATAGCTTAATGGGACCATAGGGCTACCAACCTTCTTGCTTAGAATTTCCCTAAATTCATCACACTCTAAATGATCAACCTTAGGAAGGAAATAAGATCTATGGTGCAACTCTTCCCAAGGTTGTTCAATCCTAGACATGGCCTTAAGAATAGCTTCATCTGATGGAAAAACATCATCAAGGAAATCGTGAGAGTGAGATGATTCTACTACCCATTCGGGAAACACATACTAGGTCCTCCTCCTCCGTCTGCAAAGAGGAAGGACTAGGCTCCACAACATGATCAAGATTCGCTTGATACGCCACCATTGTTGCAGGCAATGACACGTCTGTCTAGAAAGGCCTACTCGAAGTACTCGGTGAAGGAAGAATACAAGGATATTCCATATAGGTAGTGAAAAATGTACTGAATTCAATGAGGATGAAGCCCCACCAAGACTAGAGCCAATCATAGGAACAGGCGTGGGACAAATAAAGGTTCCCACAAGAGAAGGATACATACCCACACCCAGATTCTCAGTTGTCAGCTGAGAATGATTGATAATCGGGATATAAGATCCTGATGATGTGTTTACACTCAGATTCTAGAAATACTTTTAATCAATCGTGACGATCTTCCCATTAAATGGAAAGCAACCCACTCAAAATATGGAATAGGCTACAACTTGCATATTGCATATCAAGTTCCTACCCAGCAAAAGATTGTAGTCAAGGGGCGCATCAACCACCTTGACCTCGATCGTGACAGTCTTCCCTCCCAATTAGGCCTTTAGAGAAGGAAGTATACCGTGTAGATGAAATGATTATCCATCAAAATCCTTCAACACGTTGGCAGACTAAGACAACGTGGAGGAACCTAAGCTGTTCCAACAAGACAAAGACATCGTGGAAGCGGCAACGCCTTCATCAATGAAAGTATGCATGATGGTGTTTTTGAGACACTCTACATGAATCAAAAGAGACACGTAGTAAGGAAAGAGAGGTTGTACTCCCATGGTTTCAAATTTGATAATGGAAGAAGAGCTATCATCACTAACCCCAAGAGCAGGGCCTTTCTCTACGGAGGACAAGTCTGAAGCACTTCTAATTCGAACATCGCATAAGGAGTCTGGCCCAAATCCTCGACAACTGAATAGTTCTAGGTGGCTAGGGAATTAGGATTGTGCCCCGAGCGCTTCAAGAATCCCTTAGAATGTGAGGTGGAGCTTCACGTTTATCCGTAGGCTTTTCAATTCGCAAAAGGATATCGGGTGGGAAAGGTTCTTTCCCAAGGTCTGGTTGTGACGAACCATAATCTTTTGCACGTGTCACAACTTGGGAAGCTTTCACCATGTTGATACAACCATGACCACTAGCGGCCTCCGACAGGTTTTGAGTTCTACCAGATGCACAACCAAGAGCAACAGTCCTCGAGTTCATATTTTTATTATTAGGTAAAGGATTAGTAAATATAGTTGGGCCTTGTGCTATGAAATTCAAGGCATCCTCCATACGAGGGCACACGTGAGTGAGGTGATAGTCCTTACACAACTTACAAGAAAACTTCACCTTATGTTTAGGTTTCTTGTCTCCCCCAAAATTATTCATGTTCTTGTCATTATTATTATCATTTTCATTTTTATTCCCACCCTTACGATTATTCTTTCCTTTCTTTTTATTCCGTCTAGGCTACTGGTTTCCTTTCAGGTTCGACATTTGCACTGAAAGCACACTCACCGATTGGGTAGATTGAGACGAAGTTGTGGCTTGTCCCAACGCAGGCTGGTTAATTGATAACTGACTCACTTGTTTCGTAACCGAGTCTGCATATTTGGTATTTGTGGAGCCAACAATACCATTGGCATGTGGCCTAGGTTTAACCTTGGGGTCAAAATTGGATCTTGGAGCATTCGGGATAATCTCATACAAGAGTCCGAATTGAGCATAGATCAAATCCAACTCTTGTTCCCTAAAGATAGCTCGGTCCTCGTTTTGAACGCCAGATGTAGAAACATCCTTCGCGATGTAAGGTAATAACGACTTGAGGAACCACTCTAGAAGAAACTATGGTGGTATAAAGGCTTTAATTAATCATTTCCGTCTATGCCACTCTTGAATATGATCCAAAATATGCGTGGCTTTGTCTTGCTGGAAGGTCGACAAGAGTTTGGTACCGACGTCGTAACGTACGGGTAGCTGGAAATGATTAAGAAAATTCATGGCAAGATCATCAAACATAGCATAATCCCCCCCGACCACTCTATACACCATTTCTCTACAGGACCCATGAGGGTGCGTTGAAATAGCCTCAAAAAGATGGAATCGTCATGTAAGGAATTAGAACAGCACCAAAGGTGGAAGGTGGTGACATGCTCACCAGCCTTACCTTCGAACTTGGGAATGTTTGAAGGAAGCTTGGTAGGGACTGTCGGCCATGACGGATTATGAGACACATGATCATTCATTAATGTCAAAAAATCAGGTAAGTTCAACGTTGCAAGGAAAGGGAGCCTAGGTTGATCTAGTTGATTCCATGCTCTCTGATGGGACTGATTTTGATAGGATTGACTGCTATAGATACCATGGCCTTGGCCAGTGGGATAATAACCTCCTCCCATTTGACCCATGAAGGGCTGCATGGAAGCATTGTAATGCAGAGTACCCTGATTATGAGGTGCTACAAAGCCATAATTAGGAGAGTAAGCGAGTTTTTGATACCCGTACCCATATGATTGATAGTTTTGTTTGTAATACGGTCCATAATAAGGTATATGTGAAGCTCCATAGTTTGAACCATAAGATGGTCCATGAGATGTCCCATGTGGAGGTACATGTCCTATTGACACGGGAGGAGGCACATGGCCTTGCGATACTACGGTGTGAATAGGATTAGAACAAACATGACTAGTAGCGGTATTCCGGCTAGAAAGACCACACGGATTAGGGGGAGGATGGGTTGTTAAAAAGGAATTTGAAGGTACTGGTGTCGAAGATGAAGGAACATTGAAGGAATGTAAGTGGTGTTCCCAATGTTCACATGTCTCAATTCTTGTATCTGAATAGGATTACTAATGCTAGGCCTAGGATGTGCATGTGAAGATGCCTCCACCACAGGGATGGAAGGTGCAATGTGACCAGTGCCCCCAAACCTATTCACATGGAAAGGAATGGAAGTGCCGCCAGGAGTAGTGCCAGGGTCAATTTTCGACTCTGTATGATATTCTAGATTGGACTCAGGGATATCAGGCATGCCATATCTAACATTACTAGTGCTTGTGGGTTCATAGTGAGTCTCATCACCCAAAAGCCAATACCGACGACCCGTGAATGAGGGATCATAAGAAAATCATGAAGGATGATCATGTGGCGGATCATATATGCTAGTAATATCACCCTCCTGAACCTCATGAGGTGGAGAGGACATCTCTAGAATCTCATCCTCATGATCTCCCATGGTGTGTGAACCAAAGTGAGAAATAATCCGCCCAGACTGTCTGGTTCTCTCTCGCAAAGGAGGAGGAGATGTGGAAGGAGGAAGTCCTGCTAAACGACAAGAACGAAGAGGTCCCGCACCCGAATCCACAATGAATCAATCAAAATAAAAGACTCAATCTAACTATGCAACCCTAAGCAAACTAGCGTGCACAGAGCATACACCTAAAAAATGTAAAGCCAAATCATAAGCAAAACAAGGGTAGGATATGTGAGCTCCTGAATGAAGCAGGTATGTCTCGCCTAGGAGAGGATTGAGACTCCCATACACAGCAAGCAGAGGTTCGTAACCAATTATAGTGGCCCTTAGCTTCAACACATATATCGACTGTACTGTTCGACCCTTACCTAGCTAGGACACTTACAGAATAACCTCTGCAAATACCCCCTCGATAACCTAGGTAAGGAAACTAAGGTCACCTCAATATAACCAATGCTCAGGTGGACAATCACAGGTGGGATTGAGCGTACGGGAAAGGTAGCAAAGCTCAAATCCTGAAAGCACAACTAGTATCCCAAGTGTGCACCAGCCAATACCTCAAAGGACCCCAAATATGAATACAATCCTGGAAATATCTCTGGTGCTCACAGAAAGCAACCAAGGGTCATCCCAGTCACAATCGCATGCACTGCCTCGTGCTTAACTCCCGTGTAAGAGGAGCGTCCTGAGAAACACTAATTATACCAAGGGTTTCACACTCTCATCTGGACAGACACCTAATTGTTTTGTTTAGTGGTCTTGGAGAATTAACTTACAATGAACTATTCCAAGACCCTAAAACCTAATAGTGTTGATGCACCCTAGAAAAGAAAAGAGTGTAATTCATTTTATTATGCATTGATTTTAATTGGCTGTATTATTCAAAGGGTAAATGGACGCGCAACTAATGAAGTTATGACGCAACAAGAAGTAAAATGCACACCTAACAAGTAATGAAAATGCACTATGTAGAATGAAAAATAGAGTATGCTACTATGTGAAGTGCAATATTTTTCCTTCAAATGTATATGCAATCATTCCTTTATGAAAATCTGACTATAATTCACCAAGCAAACCTAATGCAAGTATCATGCTAATGAAAAATGCAAGCAACACATAACTATGCGAAAAACAAAATATTTTTGTATTTTTGAATTAAATGAGATATAAAAGAAAAAATATGACTCTACTACCCTCAGAATCTGTAACCACTCACACACAACAACCAAGCAAACCACCAAAGTAAAAGAGACCTAATGCACTAATCTCAAAACAAAAAAATTAGAAAATGAATGATCCAGGAGGATCCAAGAAGGAAAATTTTTGAAGTCCTCCAATCTTAGAAAAACTAGCACTAGATAGAAGGGCTCGTCAAGACGATTCCAACGGTGTTCGTTTCACCTCAAACGGACTCCGTATGAGAAAGTTATCACGTTCTGTTCTATAAGGTCAACAGGCAAATTTGGCAAAAAGAGGTGCCACGTGGCACCACTGACAAGGTGACACGTGGCATCCGTACTATACAAACATGATGATGTGGCATCACTCAGAGGATGACACATGGTATCCATACAGTATGGACCAATCACAAGGTGACATGTGGCATGATGACATGGCATGCTACATGGCATGCTGATGTGGCATGATGACATGTCATGCTGATATGGCATGATGACATGGCATGATGATGTGTCATGCTGACATGGCATGATGATGTGTCATGGTGACATGGCATGCTGATGTGGCATGGTGACATGGCATGATGAAGTGGCATGATGACTAGCATGCATGCATTTGTGCTTAAAATGAGTTTTAGGACATTCATGCATTTATTCATGAGAAATTGTAAAATGATTAATATTTGAAGTGAGTGGAAAAATTACTCACATATTACTCATTTATTTTATTCCTTGAGTTGTTATGAAGTTAATGCATGGTTGTAACCAAAAACAAACATGCCATATTTGTAAAGAAGTTGTAACAAGTTGGTTTATGGTTGAAAAAACCAACATGCTATTTAAAAGAAGGATTTTGGTATGTAATGGATTATTGTTGGAAATTGTAAATGTCATTATGGGGAAGTAACTAAATGTGAAAACCCATGGACATGTGGGCATGAACCATATTTTTGGTTTATGTTCTTAAAATCCCAACCACATGAAAACCAACTTACGGAAGTTGTAACCAAGGCCAAGATAGGCAAATTAGTTGCAACCAAAGGAATCCATGAGAGTCATGTGAAGAAGGGCAAGCCAACCTATATAAACCCATTCATTTGCCATTTCCCACTCATGCTTTGGAGTGGAGACTTTGTAGCTAAAGGAGAGAAGGGAGATTGCGTAGCTCTGCAGGAGGAAGGTACGAGTGTTTATACTCGTTTTACACTGTCTTCAGGCTTCGGAGTTGCTGGAAGCAGTCTTGTTGTGTTTTGGGCAGCAGTTCTCTTCCTGAACATTGTCGCCAAGGTATCATTGTATCATTTCCATGTATTTTGCCTTATGCTGAGATTATAGATCGTCCCTCCTATTGAGAAGCACGCCCGGAGACGTAGTCCATCCTGGACGAACTCCGTTATCAACTTGTTGTATTTATGTGCGTGTTGTCTATGTTGTTTGGTTCTCTTCTTATGGATTTGTGAGCTTCGTTCATGCTCTATATGCAATTCATGTTAACGTCATAGAGTAGCAAAGATCTTGTTTCTGGATCATGTGGTATCAGAGCAGGACTATTTGACGTTGGATTGTGAGTGTGGATGCTCACGAGGGCTAAACTGCAAGTTGGTGAGGGTACATTAGAGCCTTACAATTCCGAGATCGGACGTGCACACCGAAGGAGGAAGATGGAAGCTAATGATGCCCGCACCGAGATGGAGGAAAACTTTCACAAGGTCTTTTACATGATGACCGACAAGGTAGACAAGTTGTTTGCAGACTATGAAAAACGCATGGCAAAAGAAAGAAGAGGCAGTGAAGTAAAGAAGGAAGACAAAGAAGTGAAGGACGAAGGCAACGCTTCAGTTAACCAAGGAGGACCTGGCGAAGAGCCTCCTGAGCCTCCCTCTTCACCTTCAGCTTCAAGCACAAGTTCAAGTGCTTCTTCCTCATCTCATTCTCAGCATTCCAAGGTTCCTCACAAAGAGCCTCAAAAGAAGCCCTTATTGAAGCTCGATGTGAAGTTTGATTTGCCCATGTTCAATGGGGAATCGAATGCAGAGAGGTTGAACAATTGGATAATGCAAATTGAGGTCTATTGCCGAGTCCAGCAGATCAAAGAAGAAGATGTGAAGATTCAGTTGGCTTCACTTCGGCTAACAGGCACCGCACTTGTATGGTGGGAAAGCAAGCTTCAGCAAGGTAGCAAACAAATGGGTAATCTTCTCTCTTCGTGGTCTGCTTTCATTTCTGCTTTACGTAAGCAATTTTATCCATTGGGTTATGTTTAAAAGGCTATGATGGATTGGCAAAGTTTTAGACAAGGCAAGGGTCAGAGTGTTCAGAGTTTTACTGAAGAATTTAGAAAGAAAGCTCTAGAGTTGAATATTTCTTTAGATTCTCCTGACACTCTTTTGAAGTACATTGGTGCCCTTCATCATTATCTATGCCATACTTTGTTGTTGTTGAATCCTACTAGTGTGGATGAAGCAAGTGTTCAGGCTACTCATCCTGACAGCAGGGGGAATCATTTGCAAGAAGACCATCAGAAGGAGCCTTTCAAGCACAACAACAACCACAAGTTCAAGAAAAAAGACAAGAGCAAGAAGACAGCCACTGCCAAAAAGGAAGGAGGAAAGCTCCATTGCAACCATTGTGACACTGATGGGCATGATGAAGAAAATTGTTGGAAGTTGCATCCTGAACAAAGGCCAAAGCATTTTGGAGGCAAAAAGAAGAAAAAGACTGTTGCAACAGCGCAACAAGATTTGGGTTCCGACTCAGGTGATGAAACCAGGATTACAGCGGTGGGAATGCAAGGTAACAAAACTCCTCATACTGGTTCAAGTTCTACTCATGTTTCTAAAGAAAATGATAAAAGAAGAAGTGAGTTGTTTCACATCAGAGTTGTGTCTAAGCATACAAAGATTGAAACATTATTTGATCCGGGGTCTCAAGTAAATTTGATCTCAGAATCAGTTGGTAAGAAGTTGGGCATACAGACTAAACCTCACCCCAAGCCTTATCCTCTTGGATGGGTATGTGATAATGCTAAGTTACAGGTGACTAAGCAATGCAAGTTAAGGTTTGCTATTGCTTCAAAGTTGATCGATGAGGTGGAATTAGATGTTGTTCCTCTTGACATCTGCGGTATCGTATTGGGAAGCCCATACTTGTATGATTGAAAAGCAGTGTTCTTCCGTCATGAGAACAAGTACCATCTCACCAAAAATGGGGTGGAGTACATCGTGAGAGCTCACAGTATGAAGGCTAACACCTCTCTTGTTAGTGCAGGACAGATGAAGAGACTCATCAACACTAATAAGAGATACATGCTCATGGTTGTGAGAGCAAAAGATGCTGAAGCATCCGATGCTTTCAAAGGTTGTGATCCTTCTCATAAAAAGGCTATGATTGATATTGTGGCTAACTATGATGAAACATTTCAGGAACCTACAGGTTTGCCTCCCAAAAGGGAGATTCAACATGAGATTCATCTCCAGCAGGATGCCCCTCTTCCTAATGTGGGCATGTACAAGTTGTCCGCAGTTATCGAGTACAAGGAGGGTACTGGTAACAAAGTGGCAGATATGCTTTCTAGACCTCTTATTGTT